>JAJIBD010005499.1:0-37645 GCA_021461705.1 Cryptotis parvus | reverse complement strand
GTCCATCTACAAGCTGTTCACTCGAATCATCCTGAACAGGATTGGCAGAACATTAGATGAAGGACAACCATGCAAGCAAGCTGGCTTCCAAAAGGATTCAGCACAATCGACCATATCCACACAGTAAACCAAGCTCATTTAGGTTTGTAGGGAGTTCAAGATGCCACTCTGTCTCATGTTCATTGATTTAAAGAAAGCCTTTGATTCTGTGGAGACTGAAGTGGTCATCAAAGCCCTAGCCAAACAGGACGTTCAAACCCAATACAACAAGATCTTTTGTGAGCTCTATTAAGGATTCACCACCAGGGATTTCACCATTCTACAAGGAAGTGATCATTGATGTCAAAAGAGGGGTTCGCTCAGGGTGATGCCATTTCACCAAAACTCTTTAGCGCCACCCTTGAGAACATCATGCGACAATTAGAATGGGAAGGAATGGGAGTGAAGATAGATGGTTGACAACTACACTACCTCCGCTTCACTGATGACATTGTTCTAATAACACCAAACATTAGCTAAGCGGCACAAATGCTGGCTGACTTCGACCGAGAATGTGGAAAACTGGGTCTATAGTTGAATCTGAACAAAACTATGTTCATGAGGAATGAACTAGTTCCAGAGGGCCCCATTCACTCTCAATGGAACAAACATCTCTGAATGCAGCAGCATGTATACCTAGGTTGAGAAGTCAACATGATGAATGACCTAAAACCTGAGCTGCGCAGGAGGAAAAGAGCAGCATGGACTGCCTTCAAAAACATCGTAGAATTAGCTAAAAAATACAAAGAACCTCTGGCTCTGGGCACATCTCTTTGACTCCACCATTTTCCCTGCATTAACATACGCCTCAGAGACCTGGGCCCTATGAAAGCAGGATGAGAATGCTATTCGGTGTCCCAGAGAGGAATCGAAAGAGCTATGCTTGGAATATCACACCTCACTCAAGTGAAAGAAGGAATCCGGAGGTCCAACCTCCGTCGCTGTTCCAGAGTCAGAGATGCTGTCTCATTTGCCAAGGCATCGAAAATCAGATAGGCTGGACATGTAATGCAATTTGGAGACGACCACTGGACTAGAGCCGTTACTGACTGGATCCCACGGGATGTCAAAAGATCACGTGGCCGCCTACTTACAAGAAGGTCAGACTTCTTCGTCAAGACCCTGAAGGTACGGTTTGAGGCTCTTTGTATTCCTGAAGCAAGCAGATGCCATTGGGTTACATTGGCACATGATAGGGTCAAATGGAAATGTTACTGGGCGTCCGCCCGAGCAAATCAATGAATATTGTGATGTCAGTGATCAAGTGATGGTACCACTGGAAGGAACTGAAGAATGTATTAATTACTACAAAGAATCTAAAACTATCTCTAAATTAAAAGTTCAATAAAAATTTTTAAAAAAGGCAGTCACCTATGTGACCAAAGGACATGTCTGCTGAACTCAGCACCACGCATTAGAGGAATACAACTCAAGGGACACATGAGCTACTCTCAGCAACACGTGTTAGAGGAACACAACTCAAAGGACACAGAGCTACACTCAGCACCACCTTAGAGGAACACAACTCAACGAACTGCACTGAAGGACATATGGACTACATTCAGCACCATCACAACTCAACAAACTGCACTATACTCATCCCAATGATTCAAATCCAGGGTCCTTGTAAGTGCAGTGGGCTGATGAAACAATGACTATCTCACACCCTTCTGGTGGGAATGAGAAACTCTGCGTACTCTGGGAAACTTGGTATCTAATGAAACTAAACATAGACCTATTCTAGAGAGCAACAATGTCGCTCCTATGAATGTACTCAAGAGAAACACATGCTTACCCTATGCTCAAAGCACTATCTTGAATTATAACTAACTGACCCAACCCCCTCCCATCCTAAATGGCCATTAAAAGCTTCTAAAATATCTATTGACATGGATACACTGTATACACTGCACCTTTGGGAAGTCTACAACAGGAAAAACTCTCACAGGAAGTGTGGTGATACACGTCCAGACAACTGCAGGGCAGTTGAAGAAGAAAACAGCAAGGCAGCAGGAGCACAGTCTGAGGGACAAGAATGAGTCAACCCCATACCACGGTGAGGATAAAAGAGATGTAAAACAATGACAGACCCTCAAGTTAAACATCTCTCCTCACAGAGACATCACTATTAAAAATCCATCAGAGGGGCCGCGGTAGCACAGTAGTTAGGGTGTTTGCTTTGCACGAGCCAAACCCAAGTTGCATTCCCAGCATTCCATATGGTCCCTGGAGTGCAGAGCCAGGAGTAACCTCTGAGCGTCGCCAGGTGTGACCCAAAAAAGCAAAAAAAATAAAAATAAAAAAATAAATAGAAACCCATCAGAGTGGAGCCAGAGTGATGCTACAGTGGGTAGGGGCTTCTCTAGCATGCGGCCAAGCCAGATCTGATCTCCCCATCTGGTCCCCTGAGCCCACCAGGTATAATCTGAGTGCAGAGCCAGGAGAAGCTCTGAGCACATGTGGATGTGACACCCACCCCCACCCCACCCAACAAAAATCAAAGTAAAAATCAACAGAGAGGCAGGGAGAGAGTATAGTGGGAAAGGCTGCCTGCCTTGCACGTGACTGACCCCAACGCAACCCCCAGAATCATATATTGTCCCCCAAAATGGCCAAGAATAGCCCCTGAGCACCACTGGTAGGGCTAAAAGCAAATAATTAAATTGAATTACAAATAAAAATCCAACAGAGGCACCAGGAGGTGGTTCAAAGGCCTGGTGCATTACATGTACACTGGTGACCCAGGTTTGATCCCGCAGAGCACAGTCCTCAGAGCACCTCTGGAGGGGACAGAACCAGGAGTAGCCTCCAAACCCTGTGGCCCCAAAAACTAAACAAAAGCAGAACACCCAGCAGGCCCCCCCATGTATTTCATCTTCCTCATTTATGAGTTCCTTCTCTGTTTCCCTGTTTCATAGAGATGAAGGATCAGTTCCAGACTGCAGCCTCTGGTCATGGAGAAGATGATAAGTGGCCTCAGAGGGACTGACCACATGATCTTAGCCTTATTAGTACGGAGACTTAACTTTAGCAGTGATTTTTAGCTGGAAACTGCATCACTAAATCTTCTAGTAGACTCTTTCCAGAATGTCTAATTAGCCAGGGAGCTAGTAGACAAACAATACCTGTGATACCTGCCTTGCATTCAGCCACTTTGGCAACAACCCTGGTTCTAGCCACAGCACAAGATAAGGTACCCCTGGACCTCCAGGGGTCACTCCTGAGCACAGAACTAGGAACAGCCCCAGAGATCTCCAGTTATGGCCCAAACACCAAAGTAAATAAGTAAAAGTTTCACCATGGAACAAAGAAATCTATAGTATGATACCATGTAAAATTCAGTATCTTTAAATGAACACAGAAAATAAATAGAATCCATTAATATGTGCCCAAAGGAGTCTTTTCTGGGAATAGAAACATAGGCCAATTCACTGTACCGTGAAAATGATGTAAGAAATGGTACTAACAAACTCTGGACCACAGCAGGACCAAGACTCAAGTCCACTCCTTCTTACTGTAAACAATATTCCCCAAATCCCCTCTCCAACTACAGCCTGCAACAACACCTCTCCTCAATCTCTTCTCACAGCTCTAACTGCCGACTTTTTCTTAGTTTGTGTTCTTGCTGCCAAATATCAGGGGACCTGGTAGAGAGGGGTCCACCCCATGTGATTCTTGGTCAATCAGATAGATGACAGACAGAAGACCACAGTGCTGCTGGGACCCCATGAGGCTTGGCTCACCCAGGCCACTGGGAGCAGGGGAAGGGGATGAGGAAGGATGCAGGGCCAAAAACACTTTTTCAAAGTACTTTTTATTTTCCACTCAACCCAGCAAATCTCAAAAGCTTCTGAAGCCTCCTCTACATCTGAGTCACTAAATCTAACAGTTCTGTATGTCACTGTCAAATAGTAATAAAATAAATCCGAGTCACAAATCCCTATGGATAACCTTTATGACTACCAAAGATCCCAATAAAGTCTAGTTCTCATCTACCAGTAACCCTAGCATCTTCGTGTCCCATTCGAGTAGAATCTTCATTCACTCCACTGCTCATCTCTCCTTCCACTTTCTACCTATCGAAATCCTACTTTCTCCTTCGAGGTCCCAAAAACATCACTTTTAAGTTTCTTCTCTCTCAGCCAAAATGTGACCTTCCCCCTCTGATGCCTCAAACCACTTTTTACCTAATTCCTACTTCAACAATTTGTATTCCAAGATAATATATACTCATCTACCGTCCTGAACCATGAAGTCCTACTCATGTACAATGTCACATTTTCTCATACCCCAAAACATCAAGCACATAGTTGCTTCTGTTTCAGAGAACAACCTGCCAATGATGAGTTTATAAATAACAGGTAAATGAAAATTACTACAGCTGATCAACAAATATGCCCTCCATTAGCACTTATCTTTTCAGCAACTTAGTTGGCAGCAATATCAAACTTTATTTAAATAAGTAACAAACATAACTGCTTCAAATGATCGAAAGTTAAAATTTAAATTCCTACAATAAAAAACAGGAGGTCTAGCTGCTGAAAATAATTGCACAGCGAATCATCTACAGAGCTGGGGATGAAGGCAATCAAACAGCAAATCCTTCAGCACAGGTTTTAGAGCATGAGTTTAGCTCCCTCGCCTTCCAAGTGGACTAGTAAACTATTATTTTAATGCAGAGGATACATCTTTACCCATGCTGGTCCACTCCCTTTGAATTGAGGAAAACTTTCTAGCGACCATAATAAAGTTATAACAAAACTCTATTAAAGATTTGAGCCCACTTGACTTTTTTTTTTCAATGACCAAATATTCTTTCTATGAAGATTTTGACGCAGGATCAAGAAAGGTAATTAATCATAACTATTTGGATACCATATTACAGTATCTATTGCCTTTTATGATGAGCCTATATAACTAATGGAACAAATAATAGTTACCAGACTTGGGCAGGGCCAAGGTGCCTCCCCTGGAGGCAGCTGCTCCAAAGAGGATAAACAGGAGAGCAGGTTGAGTGCCGGAGCAACCACCTCCTACTCTCAGCTAGAACTGATAATGTACAAGTGTACTTTTCATTAAACAGACATCGAAGAATAGTAAGTCAAGGACAGATATAGAATGACTGCATTCATTAATAGGATATAAATAGATACCAGTGTTTTACTAAATATGGGAAATGGTAATGGCAGATTAAAACTCACCACTGAATATACACAAAGAGACTTAAGTGATAAACTCTAAATATCTGCAGGGCTAGCCACAATGTGTAAAATAAGAGGGAGAGAGATGCAGAGACAGAGAGAGATAGAGAAAGAGAGGAAACTGGGGTACCTGCTATTAAGGCGGCCGGGGGGGGGAGGGGGGGGGGACATTGGTGGTAGAAATGGGGCACTGGTGGAAGGATGGGTGCTGGAATACTGTATTACCAAGAACCAATTATGAACACCTTTGTAATTGTATGTTTCACGGTGGTATAATAAAAAAAATTAAAAAAAAAAGAATAGTAAGTCAAGTACAAAACCTCAAATAGTCATGTTAGTTAGCAAAGGAAAAGTCACCATTTAAATACTTATATAAAGGAAAAGCTTACAATTCCAAAAGGATAATAACAAATCCTGGAAATATCATCATTTACTTATTCAATGGAAATAAATTCCTCACCTCTACCCCTAAACAAGGCTACAGGCATAAATCCAAAGGCAATAATATCAAATATTTATAAATCTTTACCCTTCAAAAGTCAGATAACTGAGATATTACCAACAGTTTGCATTCCTTAATGATAATAATTTTACTTTATAACTACAAATAAAAACAAATCCCTATTAACAAAAACTTCAAAAAAATCTCACTGTGGGGGAGCCAGGTTGCTCACCTTGGTGATGGAGCACCTAATGCAAGACAGTGACCCTAAGTCTGAAAGATGGTATGACATAGGCACCCTCCACATCACCAGGTATGACCCCCAAACACAGACAGAGACAGAGACACACACACACACACACACACACACACACACACACACACAAAACCCACTGGCTAGGAAAACCTGCTAAACCACTATTTTCATAACTCAAAGTTTGCACCCACTTACCAGAAGCAATTTACATGACTAATTTAATCTTCACAAGTACTTCTGGTGTCAATATTCACCATTTCTGCAATATCATAGATGAAGAAAGTGACGTTTAGAGGTGCAGCTGTGAAGAATGAAAGCTCTAAAATAGACAATTTGATGCCAAAATTCAAAGTTTTGGCCCCAGGGGTCGGAGTGGTAGAAAAGAGAGTATGGCATCTGCCCTGTAGGCAGATGACCTGGTTTGATCCTGACTTCCCATATGGTCCAACGAGCACTGTCAAGAATGATTCCTGAGTACAGAGTCGGAAGTTACCCCTGAGTATCACCAGGTGTGGCCCAAAAACAAAATATAAGAACAAAGTTCTGGCCTCAATAGCCATATTGAAATACAGAATTTTCTTTTTTTTTAAAAACACTATTCGGGTGGGGGAGAGGCTAGAGTCAAGGAGGAAGGTTTTAGGCCACACCCAGCCGTGCTCAGGGCCCAACCTTGCTCTGTGTTCAGGGACCACAACTGGAAGTTCTGGATCAGAACCAGGGCTGTGGCAACAGCCACCTGCTGGAGATAAGCACCTTAACCTATGCACTAACTCTCTGTCCTACGAAACACAGAAATCTAAACAGCCTCTTACAAGTGGAGTTAAGTTTTGGAAGGTTTATAAAATTACCGTTTTTCCATAAAACAAATTTATGCAAGATCATTAAAAAAGACAAAATTCAATGTATATCAATGAATCGATTTCCCAAGTCTGTTTTTTTCAATAGAGTATCGCACAACACAACTAACTCTACCAGGAGTCCTGAGCACAGAACCAAAAGTCCTGACAGCAGAAAACAAAGATCATTAAAACAAGGGGAAGGGGCTGAACAGTCACTTCCTCAAAGAAGACAAAAGTGGCCACAGGCACATGAAAGTGTGACTCATCAATGACTGTCTGAAAGACACAAAGAGAAAGAACAATGAGATACTAACTCACACCAGTAGGGAAGGTCCAAACAGCAGGTGCTGCAGGGATGTACTGCAAGAGGAACATTGCTTCACTGTTGGTGGGTAAGATGGAAAAACAGTATGGAGACTTTAGGGAAAGCTGAATGGAGACTCCCAAAAAATTGAAAATAAGCCCTAGCAATTTCACTTGGATATCTATTCCAAGAAAACAAAAACATAAATTCACAAAAATATATGCACACTTACTTCAACATGTGACTATTCATAATACCAAATATGTGGTTGGTATTTTTTTTTGGGGGAGAGGGGTGTTGGTTTTTTGGAACATATCCAGCAGTGCTCAGGTCTAGCTCCTCCGCTTTGTGCTCAGGGATCACTCCTGGCAATGCTCAGGGGTGAATCAAACCTGGGTAGGCCACATGCAAGCAGTGCTTAAGCTACTCTATTACTCCTCCAGTCCCACAATACCCATGATCTGAAAACCCAAGCACTCAACAAAAGAGTGACCAAGAGAACTGTGATACATATGCACAAGGGACTACTACTCAACTCCAGAATAAGAAAAGACAAAATATGAATAGAGTAGTAAGTGGGTGGGTGCCTTGCACCACATCTAACCCGGGTTCAATCCCAGGTACTCCATATAGTCCCCCAAGGAGTAATTCCACCAGGAGTAATTCCTGAGTGCAGAGCCAGGAGTAACCCCTAAGAATCACTGGGTGTAGCCCAAAAAACACAAATAATAATAATAATTTTTTTTAAAAGTAAAGACAAAATGTTGCAGTTTGCCAAAATGTGAATGGAACTGGAGGAAGTCATGCAAAGTGGAGTGAGGGAGAAAGACCACACATGTGTGAAGTACAGAAAAATAAAGTAAGACTATGGACAGAGTCCGGTGGAAACAAGGCCGGAGAGTACACCAACAGAACCAATGACTACGGCTGCCATCTCGGCGAGGGAAAAGGACCTTGGAACAACGGTGAAGGGCACTGGCACTCAGGATGTTAGTGTCCTGTTAGTGCACTGTAGTATTATTACTTTTTTTTTTTTTGGGGTCACACCCGGCGATGCTCAGGGGTTACTCCTGGCTCTGCACTCAGGAATTACTCCTGGCAGTGTTGGGAAACCATATGGGATGTCAGGGATCATACCCGGGTTGGCCACTTGCAAGACAAACGCCCTACCCATTGTGCTATCACTCTGGCGCTGTAGTACTGTTAAGTACTGTAGTTAATGTACTGTAGTACTGTTAGTGTACTGTAATACTGCTAGTATACTGTAGTTAGTGTACTGTAGTTAGTATACTATAGTTAGTGTACTGTAGTTGATGTGCTGTAGTACTAGTGTGCTTAAGTACTGT
Organism: Cryptotis parvus; assembly: GCA_021461705.1. Lineage (NCBI taxonomy): Eukaryota > Metazoa > Chordata > Mammalia > Eulipotyphla > Soricidae > Cryptotis > Cryptotis parvus. The sequence continues at coordinate 29,218 of JAJIBD010005499.1, read as the reverse complement.
TAGTGTGCACGTAGTGCTGTTAGTGTACTGTAGTAATGTCAGTATACTGCAGTTAGTATACTGCAGTACTGTTAGTGTTCTGTGTACTGTAGTGTACTATAGTACTGTCAGTGGACAGTTAGTGTACTGTAGTACTGTCGGTTGTACTATAGTACTGTTAGTGTACTGTAGTTAGTGTATTGTAGCAGTATCGTAAGCATAAAGCAAATTTATTAGCATCACTAAGATCAAAAGATTTGCTTAAAACAACTTTATGGGATCTGCAGAAATCTCATTTTCACTTGAGACAGCAAATTTAAGCAAAAGGAGAAAAGGGAATCTTATAAACGGTAATCTGAAGAAATGGACATTGTAGAATGATCAAAAGTTACAGCAACAAAAAGATACAACATAAGAATAAATATGTAACAAATGATTGAGTAACAAAATACACAAAGCAATTATTACTAGAACTAAAGAGTTCACCGACAGAGAGAGAACAATGTGTGCAGCCCAAGACTGCATGGACCCCACTACCAAGGCCAAGAAATGGGGCTAATGTCTCCATGATTTTAGAGACATAACACCAGCAGCGAAAGCCATCATCAGAGCTCAGTTAGTAGATGACAGAAGAGATAAATATTAGGTATAAATGAGTGAAGGATACCAAAGAGATCATACAAAATACCAATGAACCCAAGAACTGATTCCTATAAAAGATAAAACAGAAAAACATATAGCTAAGCTTACAGAGTAGAGAGAAAACTCTACTAAACAGAACCAGAAATGAAATGGGGAAACACACAACAGATATCACAGAAACATAAAAGAACATAAAAGACCACTATGAGTAACCACCTGCCAGCAAGTCTGATAATGTAGAGAAATGATTAAGTTCTTGGAAAAAATAGAGCCTTCCAGCACTGAACCAGAACAAACAAAATCTAAACAGACTGATAAGAAATATAAAAACTGAAAGGGAAATCTAAACTCTTAAAAAAAAAAAATCAAGAAGTAGGGGACTAACTGGCTTTACTGGTGTTGGTCAATACTTCCAAAGAACTTGGAACCTAAGCCTATTCTTCTCAAACTATTTTTTTTCTCTCTTTTTCTCTTTTTCTCAAACTCGAAAAGAAAGAGAGAGAGAGAGAGAGAGAGAGAGAGAAAGAAAGAAAAGAAAGAAAGAAAGAAAGAAAGAAAAAGAAAGAAAAGAAAGAAAGAAAGAAAAGAAAGAAAGAAAGAAAGAAAGAAAGAAAAAGAAAGAAAGAAAGAAAGAAAGAAAGAAAGAAAGAAAGAGAGAGAAAGAAAGAGAGAAAGAAAGAAAGAAAGAAAGAAAGAAAGAAAGAAAAAAAGAAAGAAAGAGAAACTTCTAAACACAATTTATGAGGTCACCAAAACCAGAAGGAAACCACCAAAAAAAAAAAAGGAGAAAGAGGGCCAGAGGAGATAGTCCAGTGGGTAAGGCACATGATGTGCCTTACCCACTGGACCAACTCTAGGTTCCATCCCCAGCACCACTGAAGTGAACGAAGGGAAGGGAAGGAGAAGGGGAAAAGGCAAAAGGAAAGGAAGGGAAGGGAACAGAATTCTGCCATACTTTTATTCATAAGAAAGAAAGAAAAGGCCTCAGGGTTTCCGACCTAGTGAGCAACCTTTTCTTCCTAGAGAAGGTTGCTGAGACCTTGAAGAGCACAGGGTTCATTCTACATGGGACAACATGCATTCTGAATCTGCTCACATTACCAAGCCCGTGTGTACCAGGGAATTTCGGTCTAACCCATCTACTCATTGTTCCCTTTTACTATATATGTGGAAAAGGGCACTGGTTACTGAATGTGTGCCAGCTCATACACAACAAAGAAATTAAGCCTTCTAAAATAAACATACTACAAGCATGAACTGTCAGAACAGGTCACCAAGCATGTAGGATTCTGGGTTTGCTTGGGAAATCAACCCCAAGCTTATTCTGGAGTCACTCCCAGCAGTGCTCAGGGAATCATATCTGGAGCTCCCAGAGTGCTCCAGTTCTGGAGTTTTCTCTCCAGCCTGCATGTAGGAATCTTTTATAGACAGCAATACATGGAGGAGAGAGGGCGAGAGGATGAGGGGCCTGCACTGCAGCAGCCAACCCAGCCCAGTGCCCAGAAGTGGAGGAGCTTGTTCTGCAGCAGCCAGCCCAGGAGCAATAGCACAGCGGTCTTGGTGTACAGCAGGTAACATACTTGGTGTACAGCGGGTAAGGTACTTAGTGTATAGCGGGTAAGGTACTAGGTGTACAGCGGGTAAGGTACTTGGTTTACAGAGGGTAGGGTACTTGGTGTACAGCCAGTAGGGTACTTGGTGTACAGTGGGTAGGGTACTTGGTGTACAGAGGGCAAAGTACTTGGTGTACAGAGGGTAGGGTACTTGGTGTACAGTGAGTAGGGTTCTTGGTGTACACAGCAGGTAGGGTACTTAGTATACAGAGGGTAAGGTACTTGGTGTACTGAGGGTAGGGTACTTGGTGTACAGAGGGTACTTGGTGTACAGAGGTTAGGTACTTGGTATATAGCAGGTAGGGTACTTGGTGTACAGTGGGTAAGGTACTTGGTGTACAGTGGGTAGGGTACTTGGTGTACAGTGGGTAGGGTACTTGGTGTACAGCGGGTAAGGAACTTGGTGTACAGCAGGTAAGGGACTTGGTTCCTTGCAAGCAGTCAACTCAGGCTCAATTACTGCACAACATGATCCCCAAGCCACACCCATAGTGACCCCTGAGTCCATGTGCTCAGGTGTGAAAACAAAAAAGAGTAAAGAAACGGGAAATGGAAGTGAAGAAAAACTGTAAATACCTAAAACAAAAGTACAGACAAGTAAAAAAATAAGTACAAAAAAGGTAGAATATGAAATTAACTATAAAAGGAACAAAAAGGAACCAACTTAGTACAAAGCACATGGTAATATTTCAAATAAAAAGAAGATATACAAGGCCTCACGCTAAAAATATCAATCAATTCAAAATTTCTCCTTTTACATCAATAATGACAAGGCCATCACCCAAACTTAAAATGATAAAAACATAAATAAGTTCTCACAACACACCAGTATTTCCAGTCTCAAAGTTCAACTTGTGTTCCCTGTGGCTATCCTATGCCCCTCATCTGCCTCTTACATTGTCTTTGGTCTTGCCTGTTCCTTGTCCACATCCACAGGCCTCCTCACTCCTGAAATACTCATGAGCTCATTCATTCCATCCTGCACGCGTTCATTCGCTGAAATTCCATGCTGGCTTTAAACACAAACCAGCATTCAAACAACAGGTACCGGTTAAAAAAAAAAGCAATGACTGGGGGCGGAGCAATAGCTACAGCTATTGTAAGGTAGGGCGTTGCCTTACACGTGGCCGACCGGGTTTGATCCCGGCCTCTCATATAGTCCCCTGAGCACCGCCAGGATTAATTCCTGAGCAAAGAGCCAGGAGTAACCCCTGAGCATTGCCAGGTGTGACCCAAAAAAGCAAAATGAATGAATGAATGAATGAATACATAAATAGACGAATGAATAAATAAATAAATAAATGACTATTTCAACAACAAAGAGTTACTATGCAGTATCTATTAGATGATATTCCTACACATTATTATCCCATTAAAATCCTCACAACAACCAAAAACGCAGGTGAGCATCCTCTGTAGTGCAGAAAGGCTGGACTCAGAAAAGTGAGGTACTTCTCCCAAGCTCGCCCCGCTGCTAAGTCGCAGAGAGGATTCCACATGATCCACTTAAGGAAGCTACTGCTAAACAATTTCTCAACTCCAGTGAATCAACTCCAAAACTTGTTTTCCAATCCAGCCTACTCAGTGCTACAAGATTAATCACCTAAAAACAGTATTTCATACTTAAAAAAACTTTTTTTCCTTTTTTGACACCCAGTGATGCTCAAGAGTTACTCCTGAAGGTGCTTGGAGGACTATATGGGATGCCGAGGATCAAACCTGGGTTGGCCATGTGCAACACAACCGCCCCACCCACTGTGTTATCGCTCTGGCTCCTGAAATATGAAAAAAAAAAAAAATTTTTTTTTTTGCTTTTTTGGGTCACACCGCGCATGCTCAGGGGTTCCTCCTGGCTCTGCACTCAGGAATTACTCCTGGCGGTGCTCGGGGCCATATGGGATGCGGGGATAGAACCCAGGCCGACAAAGGCCAGCCGCGTGCAAGGCAAATGCCCTACCCGCTGGGCTATCTCTCCAGCCCTGAAAAATTTCATATTTTTAATGCCTTAGGTTAAAATGTTTCTCAGGATCTGAGAGACAGCAGAGTGATTAAAGCACTTTCCTTGCATGCAACTGTGTCTGCAGCTGCTGAAAAAGTTTAGAAGTGGTCTGAATCCCATCGCATTCATATGGCAACCCCCCAACACACACACCACCACCAGGTGTAACACTGAACGCAGAGCTGGGCACTGCTCCCCCTCCACTCCATTCTCAGTGATTGGTTATCCACTATCTTTGGAGAATATAAACAACTTAGAAGTGCATGAAAAATAAATGCTTAAGTGATAAGAAGTGAAGCATTTCCTTACTAGATCTAAATCTCTTTCTAAATAGGAAGAAACTAAAGGTTAGCGGAAATCATTTAATCCCGCTAACCTTTAGTTTCTTACTTCTATTTCTATTTATTGTAAATAAGGTAGAGTTTTTCATACAAAACAAGTTAAATTTCTGCTTCAATTCACACTGCTTTGAAGCCTGAGAGATAATACAGTGGATTACGATAACACAGATTGCCTTGCATGCAGCAGACCCTTGTTCAATCCCATATTGTTCCCTGGGCATTGCCAGGAGTGATTTCTGAGTACAGAGCTAGAAGTGACCTGTGAACATCACCAGGTGTAACCCCCCAACTCCCCCGCCAAAAAAAAAAAAAAAATTATACTGTTCTTTCTTCTCCATGAAGAATGGATATTCCGAGTCTAAGAGAGCCAGTACAGGGGTTAAGTTGCACCCTAGTTTAGGGGATAAAGTGACTTGATCCCAGACACTTTATAAAGCCCCCAAGCACCAGAGAACCACAGTGTGATACCTGAGCACAGAAGTAGAAGCTTACTTCCACTTCATACTTCATACTTCTACATCATACCTGGCCCTGAACCTGCCAGGTATGATGCCAAAATTTAAAAAAGAAAGGCATGGGATTAAAACAAGTGAACACACTTTTAAAACATAAATAAACGAAAACAGCCAAAGACTGGTCACACTTTCTATGGAAAACTAAAGTCAAAAGAAAGAAAATCCAAAGAGAAATCCTTAGCTCCAAAGTGTCTACCTCTTTACAGTTCAAATCGTAGCCCATAGTTGGCCAGACCCTAGATTAACCTGGGGCGTCTGTTTAAAATGCAGGATCTGTGGGCTCCCCCCAGCTACTGAGCCTGCACGATGCTAACCCAGGGTACTCACAGCGTACAAGACGGTTGGAAAAGGTCAGTCAGGAGCTTGGAGGCGCTGCCCTGCCTCGGTAATCATCAATCAGCCTCTTCAAGGTGTATTTCTGTGTACAAGGACAGAGTCTACCCAGCAGAGTAACTAGAAGCGACAGTGACCAACCACTGCACGTTCAATGGAACTTTGGGAAACACAAGTCGCAGTCTCTGCCTTGGAAGGGCCTAACTGGGTGGTGGATAAAAACCCGCTGCTGAAATGGCCAAAACTTCCGTCCCTCTTCCCGGACGCCGACGCGGGGCTGCAGAGACCGTGTCTCAACTCACTCTGCTCCCGGGATTCCGGCACGGCTCATCGCAGACTCGCGCCCGAGTTCCCCTAGTCCCTGGGCGCCCCGGGGCGACCCTGGCGACCCCCATGCAGGGGGTTCAGCCGGCGACACCTTCAGAACCTTGCAGCACCCCCCTACCCCCCAAGCCGCCAACCCAAACTCCAGCCGGACGCAGACCCGGCCACGACATGCTGTCAAAACGCCCTGGGGAAGCCATCAAGCCCGGTGGGGGTTCCCGCGCCGCGCAGCGCCAGGACGCAACGCCCGCTTAGCTCACGGCCCCCCAAGTGCCCCCCAAAGTTGCCCCCTCGAGAGGAGACAGTGGCGGCTCGCGGCGGCGCCGCGACCCCGGAGGCAGCGCGCCCTGGCCCCCTCCCTGCTCAGCTGTCCCGCGCCGGGGCTCACCAGGTACAGGGGCGCGTAGATCTTCAGCGACTCCTCCAGGGCGCCCCCCGTGATCTGCAGGAAAGACACCCCGCACGACGGGTGCCAAGTGTGGCCGATCTCGTAGCAGTTGTGAGGGATGGACTTGCTGAGGGCCGCCATGACGAGAGCCGCGCCGAGGGGGCCCGCAGGGGGGAGCAGCAGGCAGCGGGGATCGGAGGCGGGCCCGAGGGCTCACCGTGCGCGCCCAACCGCCGCGGGGCCGCAGCTCCGGCCGCCGGGAGCTGCGGAATGGAGGGTAAAGGTCACGCGCGCGGGGTTACTCGGGGCCAAAGTCCTCGGATGTTGAAAGCTGGACGTATCGCAGCTCGGGGGGCGGGGCGCGCACCGGGGAGGCGGGGAGAGGCGGAGCGTGCGCGCGCCCGGCAGCGGGCCCGGCTGGGGACGCGCGCGGCGGGGGCCGCGCCTGCCTCGGGGCCGCGCCTGTCGCCGCGCAGCTCACGCCAGCCTGCCCTGGAGCGCCAGCGCGGAACCCGGCGGGTGAGCGTGCTTCAGTGACTTGGGTCTCCTTAATCTCTGATCTGTTCTCTGCCAAGCCAAAGGTCATGGAAGACACAGATCAGGCGTCTTTGTCGAGACGGGCTGGAGGACAGATGCCAGAGGATCGCCTCGGCTACCTCTAGCCGCCTGCCAGCTTCCTTTTCCCCAGTGTCACTTGGTCACAAGCGCCGGTCGTGAGGATGGACTTGCTGGCCCGCTCTCAGATGCTCTCTCGGTGCCTGGGAAGACTCTATGGGTCTCCTCTTGCACTTCTCTCCAGAACTGTCCCACTGAAGGACGGGGCGACGTCGCCTACAGCTGCTAACAGCACAGACAACCTTAGTTATTGCGGAGCACGCAAGGGTCGCGCTCAGGGCCATCAAGGAACACAGCAAGGGAAATGCTGTGTAAATGACCAAAGACAGCAAAGCCTTGAGAACCTGCTCTGCTGATTTGAAGGAGGGGGCTGAAGCAGGGTCATTCTGTTGCGAAATGTGGTGTTGGGTGTAGATGCGTGAAATTAACAGCAAGCTGCGGTGCCTAAAATTAAAGTCTCTGATTAGAGTCTGGCCAATGTTGGTATAACGAGGGACCTATAAGCCAGATAACACCTCAAAACTGTTAGTTTCCTCAACACAAAAAACTGCCAAGTGTCCTGGAATTCTAAAGAGTAGTTTCTCAAAGCAGGAGATTATTCTATTCCCCCTGATTTCTTCTGCAGTTATTTACCAAACAACATTTTCCAGTCACGGTTCTAAGAACTGAGGATACAGACAAAAGTAGGAGTTTCTTCCTTGCTCCCTGCTGGGGGTCACAGGATATCGCTCTGGCTGCCACCACCAGTGGCTTCCAAAGTTACAGTCAATGATGACGTCACAGAAGTGAAGGTGGCAAGTAATCAGTCATTAAAGACCACTGGAACTTGGACAGAAATTGGGACGCAGTTTAGTAGTAAACTCATTTGAAAGGAAAACCTAAGTAACAGCAAAGTACCACTTATAGCTTCAGTTTCTACCATAAATTTCCAAAGGACCTGATCAAAACAGTGACTGAAGATAATACTAATTATTTAAGCCACTATCAATGATTGAACAGATTCTTAGTACCAATTCCAATGTTTATTCCATTACCTTGGAATTGGTTCTCAGTCACTGTGTGTATATGGGGGAGGGGAAATAGGGATAACCAAGATCTGAGAACTAACCTCCAATCTGACACCAGAAGCTAGCATAAGATTTCACAGATAAGTGTTCAATGTCCAAAGACTGCCCTCCACTTCAAAGGTCAACCTCAGGCCCAGTTTGTGGCCTCTGTTCTGATGGATTGGTCAAACCCCACCAGTTCCAAAACCTCCCTCAACTCAGGAAACCAAATAGAACAGTGCACAGAACTCAATAATCTCATGGAGATCAATCCCTTTATTTCTAGTTCGCTGATTTATGACCTGGCATATTAAGGGAGATGAAGCAACATATGAAGAAATATATCAAACAAGATCCCTCCCCCACCAAAAAAAAATGGTTTCAGTCCTTCTGGAGGTGAGTCCTGGCATAGGAGACATTGGTGTGGAAATACTGTATGCCTAACTAGTAGAACTTTACAAGAAAAATCCAACCCCATCAAAAAATGGGGAGAAGAAATAATGAACAGAAAGCTCCTCAAAGAAGAAATTCAAGGGGCCGGAGTGATAGCAGAGCCGGTAGGGCATTTGCCTTGCATGCGGCCAACCTGGGTTCGATTCCCGGCATCCCATATGGTCCCCCGAACACCGCCAGGAGTGATTTCTGAGCAAAGAGCCAGGAGTAACCCATGAGTGTAGCCAGGTGTGACCCCAAAAAAAAAAAAACCAAAAAAAAAAAAGAAGAAATTCAAATGGGCAAAAGGTACATGAAAAATGTTCTTTACCACTTATCATCAGGGAGATACAAATCAAAACAATAATGAGATATCATCTCACACCACAGAGACTGGCACACATCCAAAAGAGCAAGACCAGTGCTGGCATTGATTCAGGGAGAAGGGGCCTCTCATCCATTTCTGGTGAGAATGTTAGCTAGTAAGACTTTTTTGAAGAACAATATGGACATTCCTCCAAAAACTAGAAATTAAGCTCCATTTGACCCAGCAATACCACTCCTGGGAATATACTCTGGGGGACCAAAAACACACAGCCAAAACACCATCTGCACTTCTATGTTCATTGCAGCACTATTCACAATCGTCAGAATATGGAAGCAAACTTCATTTGTTCTTAGTGCCCGAGAACAAATGACTGGACAAAGAATCTACACAATAGAATACTATGCAGCAGTTAGGAAAAACAAAGTTATGAAATTTACCTATAAATGGATCGACATGGAAAGTATCATGCTAGTGAAATTAGAAGGAAAAGGTCAGATATAGAATGACCGCATTCATTTGCAGGATATAAAAAAAATATCAGTATGAAACTAATATCCAAGGCCAGGCAAAACAGGAACCAGGAGGACTCATCAATGGTTGTAATCTACCACAAGTATGTGGGGGGTCAAAGGTTAGTTAATATAGGGACCGGTGTTCTAATAATTGTTGGAAATGGTAATGCCAGACTAGAACTGAGCATTGAATATAGGCAAAGGAATATACATGATAACCCCAAAAGTGTGTGTTGCAAGCCACAATGTGTTAAGAAAGGAGAAGAGGAGGAGAAAGAGAAGAAGAAAGAGGAGGAGGAGGAGGAGGAGAAGAAGAAAAGGAGAAGGAGGAAAAGGAGGAGAAGGAGAAGGAGGAGGAGGCGGAGGTGGAGGAGGAGGAGGAGAAGGAGGAGAAGAAGAAAAGATTTTTAATTAAAAATAAATAAATAGAAAGTCACTGGTACAAAAAAGAAAGAAATATTGCATGCCTAAAGTGCAATTATCAGTAACTTTGTCTATCATGGCTTTGTAATAAAAAATTTTTCAAAAATAATGTCCTTGCTTCCCCAACCAGAAAGCACTCTGAAGTCTCTCTTTAAGGATTTTTATGAGCCTCCATGATATAAAAATGATTGGGTAACCCATTAGCCACTAAAGATTTTTTTTTTCAAACTCTAGCCTTTCTTTATGTCCCCAAAAAAGGGTGCAACACTGCTGGTTCTGACCCATTTCCCTAACAACAAACCCATCAACAGATACTTTCCAAAGGTCACTTTGATTAACAGATGCTCAGTCATGGTATAAATGGATGCCTTATAAATAACAAGACACTCGATTAACTTTATGCCCTTAAGCATAAAGTTGAGCAGCGCAGCTGTGGGTCTGAAGTGGATGAGTCTGGATCTCTTCCGGGGTTGCAAATTAGCTGAGTCTGGCGTGCGTGGGTCTCTCTCTTCCTGGGGCAACTGGCATGGAGGCAGAGGAAAGGGCAGGGCCCAAAACTCCACTCCGAGTCCGGCCGGCTCCCCTGCACATGAGAGCAAACCCTTGGAGCAATGTTGGACTTGGCCAGGGATGGCCGAGCCCCTTACCGGGAGGTCAGCTCCATGCATTGCTTCCACATGGGGCCAGCCGAGCTGACCTCCTGGTAAGGGGCTCGGCCATCCCCTGGCCAAGTCCAACATTGCTCCAAGGGTTTGCTCTCATGTGCGGGGGAGAGACCATGCTGGCAAGACTCGGAGTGGAGTTTTGGGCCCTGCCCTTTCCTCTGCCTCCATGCCAGTTGCCCTGGAAGAGAGAGACCCACCCACGCCACATCCACATGTCACTCACGCAATATTTTTATAGGATACTGAATTTTGCATAAGGTTCTTCCCAATGTCTTTCAGATTTATACATAGTAAACAGTTAGAGACATGTTTTAATTGATATCAGTAAGCCTGGCAAGAAGCCAAAACAAACCACACATCATGCAGTTAGTCATTCTCAACATCCAGACTCCATAGTTCCTCAGAGCTCCATCCAAGAGAAAATCTGATCTTCCCCTTTAAGTTTCATCAGTAAATGCCCAGGTTGAGAGCCTTCTATTGAGACTATACCACCTACATGGTAAAGCCTGGCAAGTTACCGTGTTTTATTTACTTTTTATGCCAACTATTATGGACCTCAGTTCCATAACCTGAAGAATGGCTTCAGGCTCCTCCTGTCCCTGTAGCAAGTAGATGCCCTTGGGTTGCACTTGCTTGTGACAGGACTAATGGAGATGTTACTAGTGCCCACTCAAGCAAATCAATGAACAATGGGAAAACAGTGATACAGTGAAGCATGAAGTTACTTTAAAAAAAATGAGTTGGGAGTAAGAGGTTAGGTAAGACAGAGAAGAGAAGAGAGTGCTAATAATTCTTGAAAGTGCTAATACCAACCTAAATATGAGCATTAAATACAGACAAAAAGATAAACATGAAAACCTATAAATGTATGTATTGCAATCCACAATGTGTAAGAGAAGGAAGAGAGAAAGAGAGATATAGAAAAAGAAAGGGATAATAAATCTACCATAGAGGCAGGCTAGGGGAGTGGGGGAGGGAATCGGGAACATTGGTGGTGGGAAATGGGCACTGGTGGAGGGATGGGTGCTGGAACACTGTATGACCGTAACCCAAATATGAACATCTCACAGTGGTATAATAAAAATATTAAATTAAAAAAAACAGGATAAGACTACAACATTTTTATTGGTTTGCAACTCTATAAATTTCCAAGGTAAAATGTCACACCTTGACAAGATATGCTCATTCCATAGCATGGCTACAACTAAAGATTGTTACCATCCACCACTATCCAACCACTGTCTCTGCAAGACCAGACCCCCTTCATCTCTGATAAACACCATTCTGTTAAAGAGATCAAATATTCACTTCACTTCACTTGTATCACTTGTATTCCTGTTGTTCATCGATTTGCTCGAGCAGGTGCCAATAACATCTCCATTCTTTGGGAATGAGGTCCATTACTGTTACTATTTTTGGCATATCAATACACCACAGGTAGCCTGCCAGGCTATCAGTATTACATAGAAAATAATTTGATCGGGGTTGAAGTCATCTTACAGCAGGTCCAATATCTTGCATGCAGCCAATCCTGGTTCAATCCCCGGCACCCCACAAGGTTCCCTAAATCTACCAGAAATGACCCCTAAACCTAGTCACGAGTAAATGCTGCAAATGGATAGTGTGGCCAACCCCATAAACACCCTGAAAAAGTAAAAAACTATTTGATGAGCGAGGATCATTACTCTATTAAGATATACTGTCATTCACTATGCATGCCTTCAGGTTTATATTATCCTAAGGACTTGAACAATAGTTTCACAAGGGATGAAATATTATGACAAAATATTATCCCAGTGCTCTTGTCACTTGGAAAATGTCAAACACATTGTCATTAGATTATCTAATACTCTTACATGTCGGGAACCACTGGGGTCCCCGAAGGTATCAGGACAGAAGTTCTCTTCTACCTCCGAGGCAGCCCGGGGAACAGATGAAAACTCACGGAGTCCTGCACAGTTCCAAAAAATGCTTTTAATAGTGCAAAAGCTCTAACACAGCAATCCAAATATAATGAAAGAATTCTAGCTCTGGTCAGGACTTAGACCATACAAAAGAGCCCAAGTCTCCCACCAAAGAGAGAGGATCTCACCTGAGAGGAGTCATACCCAAAAGAAGGAGCAGGAAAAAGGGGCGAGGGCCTCAAGTCAGTTCCCTTATATACACCAAAGTAATCCTATCTGTTGACATGGAGGGTCCTGTCAACAAAGAACCCTAAACAGAGTATAGAAGAGTGGTGCCACACCCTATAAACAAAGGAGTATGCTAAGGACTAATCCCTTCTTCAGAGATTATCTCTTATGTAAAGCACTGGAGAGAGGGGACTGATATAAAGTAATACATCTTAATTTCATGGGCTTCATGTAATCTAGATGGTACCCACAGGGGTCCTTCTTATTTATTATCTGCACCAGGGTGATTCTGAGTACCTTGTATTCCATATACTGAAAGGGTCATGCTCACCTGCTTGACGGCAAACTAGTATGATCCTTCCTATAATCAAGATAGTCTCAACGTAGCCAGGGTAGTAGTCTCCTGGTAAATTCTAAATGTCCCACCTTGGGTGCAGTGTATAAAGAGGAGCTGTACCCAATCTAGAAAACATAGAAGTCTTAGTAGATGTATAATAAGTCAGAAGTTATTCAGAGTCAAGGTGACTTCTGTAACTTGTAACAGCTTGTGACTTCTGTAACACCCTCTATAAGTGTTTACATAGAAGAGAGATCTCATTAGAATGAACCTTGGTTGGGCCGGAGTGATAGCCCAGCGGGTAGGGCGTTTGCCTTGCACGCGGCCGGCCCGTGCTGGCCCGGGTTCGATCCCCGGCATCCCATATGGTCCCCCAAGCAACGCCAGGAGTGATTCCTGAGTGCAGAGCCAGGAGTAACCCCTGAGCATCGCCAGGTGTGACCCAAAAAGCAAAAAAAAAAAAATAGAATGAACCTTGGTTTAAGAGCATGGAAATAGATTAAGCTATGAACAAAGTTCCCAAGCTAGCTAAGCCTGTTATCCAACACTTACACTGTTGTACAACCCCCTGAACAGTCTTACCATAATGTTTTAGAAGAACAGGTTGTATGTGTCCTGCCCTTGCAACAAACACTACAATGAATATGATTAAATACTCAGATAAGAATGCTAAGGGTTAAATGAGCCTTGAAAGTCTTCCCCACTGGGGAGATGGTAAACTTTGTTAGGATTATTTATAGTTGCACTTGACAGCAGTGTTTTGAGGCTCAAGTATTCACACACCTCCCTGCCTTGGCAAATCTATTCTACTGACATTGCAGAACAGATAATATGGAAAGTGACATCACATGACCATATTAAAATAGGGTGACAGAAGTACAGCCACTGCATAAAAAGCCTCTTTACTGGCCTCTTGGTACAGGATCTCACCCTTGCCCTGGGTCAAACCACGACATTCTGAAAAGTCAATGAGAAAAAGAATATCCTGTTTGAAATTAATGAGAGAGAGAGAACTTTTACCTACTTCTGCCATGTGATCCCCTACACATGACAATCTTTTCTTTTGACTCTCCACCTGACTATTTTTACCCTGTGCTACCTTCATTAGAGCATTACCTCACCTTTGTCTCATGTTTTTTATTCCTTCTCTAAGAACCCCCTAATCTCCTCTGGATACATTTTGGACTTCTGATCTGAGCCTTTGCTCCCCAAACTATAATTCTCAACTACTCTGAAATAACATTTTTTCCCTTACCAGTAACTGTGTTGTTCTCTTATTAGAGCTGACAGCAATAATACTTTTAAAGCATTTGATTTGGTAGTGACTGTAGCTCTTGACACCCTCCGCCCCAGGAATGTGCTTAAGTTTTTCCTTAATGGTGTCATTAGATTATACTAGTACCTCAGCATACATTTCTGTTGCTTGAATATCTTCTTAAAACTAGTAGCTCTAGACAGGAGCCATAGTGTGAGTGCATGCTTTGTGTTAAGGATGTCTGGGTTCGATCCCCAATACCACATGACTCTCCCAAGCACTGAGCCAGAAGTGGTCCCAGAATACCATCCAGCATATAGCCAACAATTAAAATAGCTGTAACTAATGCTGTTTTGTTTTCCGTTGATTGCAAGCTCTGAAGTACGTATAGGAGTTTTATGTTTACAGTGACATATGTCACTAAAAACTCCCTTTAGTGGCTAAAGATTCCCTTTAGTGGCATATGTCACTGGTAAACATAAAACTATAAGAATATTAACCATAAGGCAATTGTTTTCTTATCATCTGCATAGAAATAGTTAAGTTACAGTAGAAATGGTTTTGTGGCACATTAGGAAAGAGGGGGAAAATGTTTCTATTTTTTTATGAAATGTATTCTACAGGGGGGAAACGAAATGAAATAATAAAGCACAGCTGCTACAAAGGCCCATTAAGAGGGCCCAAGAGATTATTCAGTGGTAAAGGCATTTGCCTTGTATGGGGCTAACACTGATTTGATCCCCAGTAATGCTAAAGGCCCCTGAGTTCCACCAGGAAGGAAGCCTGAGAACAGAGCTAGGAATAAACTCTGAGCACAACTGGGTATGGCCCAAAAACAAACACCAAAAAAAAATTAAGTAAATTACAATATGATCCCTAAATTCTGCCAAGAGTGACCTCTGAGCACAGAGCCATGAATAAGTCCTGAGTACTGCCAGGTCTGGCCCAGTCCTCCTCCTCATCCCCAATAAATGAAAAATATACAAGCTAGGAAAACTAGCAAAAGAGGAAAAGAAAGTTGACTTCCTCTCTTTAAGAACCCCCAGAAGATAAACGCAAATTCCTTCTTACATATCAAAACTTACTCCTACAACCACACTCTTGTTCCAAGAGTCTGAAAAATTTCTTTTTAGTTGTTTGTTGACATGCCCAAGCTAACATTTGCAGTTTTATATGAAATGACTGACAGGCAACATTTATCAAACTGTGATACTCCGGGGATCCAAATATCCAATACATCTATCATCACACAGATAAACATAACCATTTTTCCTGAAAAGGGACAGTTCAAAGTCCAGGATCTATCAAATCAGAACAAAATATAGCCCTTATTTTCAAGGTATCCCTCACTTTCAAGGTATCACACCTATCACTATCTTCCCGTTCATCATCTATTGGCTCGAGCGGGCACCAGTAGTATCTCCATATGTCCTGTCTCATGCTAGTAGAGCCCAAGGGCATCTGCTTGCTCCAGGAACATAAAGAGCCTCAAACCATTATATTAGATCATGGGAATGAACTAATATAATTGTTACTGGTATTTGGCATATCAAATACGACACGGGCAGCTTGCCAGGCTTGCCATGTGGGTGGCATACTCTTGTAGTCATCTCTAAATACAGCATTTATTGATGAACTGGGCCGTGCAAGCCAGGCTGTGATAGGCTCGTCTGCTGGGTGGAATTCTGATGAGAGGGAAGTCTGGATGTGGAAAATGGCGGCCCTCATGGAGTGGGGTGGGGGTGGTCTGGCTTGCTGCAAGGCTCTGCTGGGGTGGCGGGCCAGGGGCTAGAACCCGCCATCCATCCCGGTGCCTCGTGAGTGGCTGGGCACAGGGAGAGCAAGTAACAGCTCTGCCCCATGTCTGTGAGTCTCTGGATCAGCATACCTGGGCTGGATTGAAAAAAAAAAAAACTACTGCAGGGTGGGTGTCGATGATCCGGGCTATGATAGGCTTGTCTGCTGGGTGGAGTTCTGATGAGGGGGAAGTCCGGATGTGGAAAATGGTGGCCCTCATGGAGTGGGTGGGGGGGGGTCTGGCTTGTTGCAAGGTTCTGCTGGGGTGGCGGGCCAGAAGTAAGGAATAGTTCTGGCAAATCCTCTGGTTTATAATAGTGCTGAGTATATGTTAAATCAATAATCAGTCCAAGTTCTTCATTCTGTTCTTGAATTTTGTTTAAAAAAAATCCAAGGGAGAAAAACATTCTTCTGGAGCGAAGTTTCTCTTGAAAGCTCTTTTTCAAAGGAACTTTGAAAGCAATGAAACGAGTTCCAGGCATCCACTGTCCAACTGGGAGATAGTCTGTCCACCTCTCGGTAACGTGGTTTCTGCCCTTCTTTTTAGCTGGGGACGTCCCAAAATCACACCTATCACACACTGAAAACAAGTCAGTGTTGGAGGACAGGTTTAGCTAACCTGGGAGCTTTGTTGTTTTGCTCACTCCCAGCTTAATCTTATTTAAGCCATGGTTCATTCTAATGAGACTTCTCTTCTATGTAAACACTGCTAGAGGGTGTGGCAGTTACAGAAGTCACCTTGATTGAACAACTTCTGACTTATACATCTACTAAGACTTCTATGTTTTCTAGATTGGGCACAGCTCCTCTTTATACCCACTGCACCCAGCGTGGGACAGTTAGAATTTACCAGGAGACTACCACCCTGGCTACGCTGAGACTATAGGAAGACTATAGGAAGGATCATACTAGTTTGCTCTAAGCAGGCGAGTGTGACCCTTTCAGTACATGAGAACAAGATACTCAGAATCACCCTGGTGCAGATAATAATAAGAAGGACCTTGTGGGTACCATCTAGATTACATGAAGCTCATGAAGTTAAGATGCATTACTTTATACCAGCCCCCCTCTCTCTCTCCATTGTTTTACATAAGAGATAATCTCGGGATTAGTCCTTGGCTAACCTTTGTTTATACCTGCAATAAGGTGTGGCACTATACTCTGTTTAGAGTTCTTTGTTGACATGACCCTCCGATTGGATTACTTTGGTGTATATAAGGGCTGACTTGAGGCCCCTTCACTTTTACCTTTTGGGCCTTTTTTTTTTTATTTATTTTTTTGACTTAATATTTTTATTTTTATTATACCACTATGAGATATACAATTACAAAACTGTTCATGGTAGGGTTTCAGTCATACAGTGTTCCAGCACCCATTCCTCCACCAGTGCCCATTTCCCACCACCAATGTCCCGGGACTCCTTCCCCCCTCCCCAGTTTGCCACTTCCTCTTCCATTTTCTTTTTTCTTTCTTTTCTTCCTTCTTCCTTCTTCTTTCTTCTTCTCCTTCTCCTCCTTCTCCTTCTCCTCTGTTGGGCGCCACTGACTCCGCCCACTGCCACATTGCCTTCCCACGCATGCAGGGTCCTGTGTCCTGCGCATGCGTAGGTTCCTGTGTCCCACGCATGCACAGGGTCCTGTGCCCCCGCACATGCGCAGGGTCCTGTGCCCCCCGCACATGCGCAGAGTCCCTGGCGTGGCATGATTGGGTTTTCTCCAATCAGGGCATGTTTCGATCAGATTGTACAAGCTCGCACGAGCTCGTGCGACCTGTGCCGGCCAATGGGAAGCGGACATGTCAATTTGCACCAGCCAATGGGAAACGGACATGCCAAATAGCACTGTATAAAAGCAGCTTGCACAACGGGTCAGGGTCCTTTCACCATCACAAAGTTGAAACTAAAAGAGCTCCAGTAAAGTGTGTTCTAAGAAGAATCCTGTTGTGGTCGCTCTTCATCGCGGATGGTCGAGGGCGAGGGCGTCCCACACTCCTTCTTCTTCTTTCTCCTCCTCCTCCTCTTCCTCCTCTTCTGCCTCTTCTCTCTCTCTCTTTCTCTCTCTCTCTCTCTCCCCTTCTCTTACACATGACTTGCAATACATACACTTAAGGGTTATTGTGTATATGCTTTTTGCCTATGTTCAATGCTCAGTTCTAGGTTGGTGTTACCATTTCCAACAATTATTAGGAAACTGGTCCCTTCTCTATCTTACCTAACCTCTAACTCCCACACACTTGTTGTAGATTCCAACCACTGACAAGTCCTCCTGGTCCATGTTTTGCCTAGCCTTGGAAAATAGTGTCATACTGGTTTTTTTTATATCCCAAAAATGAATGTAGCCATTCTCTATCTGTCCTTTTCCCTCTTTGGGTTATTTCTGTTCATCTTTTCTAGTTGCTTAAATTTTATTTTAGCTTATTTATATGGGCCTTTTCTTTCTTCACAAAGAACACCTGCACTGATATGAACCCAAAGCAAGCAAAAGGAAAGAAATAATAAAACGTATAACTGGGGCTGGAGTGATAGCCCAGCGGGTAGGGCGTTTGCCTTGCATGCCGGCCCATGCCGGCCCGGGTTCGATCCCCGGTATCCCATATGGTCCCCGAGCACCGCCAGGAGTAAGTCCTGAGTGCAGAGCCAGGAGAAACCCCTGAGCATTGCCGGGTGTGACCCAAAAAAGCAAAAAAAAAAAAAAAAAAATAAATAAATAAATAAATAAATAAATAAATAAATAAAGCGTATAACTTAAATTAATGAAATGGAAAACAAAAGAAAAATTCAAAAGATCATTTTTCATAATCTAAGCATAGTATTCCATTGTATAGATGTACCATAGTTTCTTTATCAAGTCATCTGTTCTCAGGCACTCAGGTCATTTCCATATTCTAGCTATTGTGAATAGTGCTGCTATGAATGTAGAAATGCAGATGGTGTATGGGAATTGAAGGAACTTTCCTCAATATTGTCAAAGCCATCTACCGCAAACCCACAGCAAGCATTATTTCAATAGGGAAAAAAGCCTTCCTTCGAAGATCAGGGAGAAGACAAGCTTGCCCACTATCACTATTTCAATAAAGTACTGGAAGTACTGGTCATAGCAATTAGGGAAGAAAAGGACATCCAGATAGGGCATTGAAACTAAAGGCATCTTCAAAGATGAAACACCACTGACCAAACAATGGAAGCAAAATTAAACAAATGGGATTATATAAAATTGAAAAGCTTCTGCACCTCAAAAGAAATGGTGACCAAGATACAAAAGACAATCCAGAGAATCATGATCACGATCTTCCCATTCATCATCTACTTGCTAGAGCGGGCACCAGTAATATCTCCATATGTCCTGTCTCATGCCAGTAGAGCCAAGGGCATAGGCTTGCTACAGGAACATAAAGAGCCTCAAACCATTATATTAGGTCATGGGAGTGACCTAATATAATTGTTACTGGTATTTGGCATATCAAATACAACACGAGCAGCTTGCCAGGCTTGCCGAGCGGGAGGCATACTCTTTTAAACACCTCCATATAAAGAATTTATTGATGAACCGCCACGGCCGCTTGCGGCCGCGCGAGCCGGGCTATGATGGGCTGGTCTGCTGAGTGGAGTTCTGACGAGAGGGAAGTCCAAATGTGGAAAATGGCGGCGCCCGTGGTGTGTGTGTGTGGGGGGGGGTCGTCTGGCTTGTTGTGAGGCTCTACCGGGGTGGTGGGCCAGGGCTAGAACCCGCCATGCCTCCCGACTGCCTCATGAACGGCTGGGAGAGCAAGGAACAGCTCTGCCCCCATGTCTGAGAGTCTCTGGACCAGCATACCTGGGCCAGATTGAGGAAAAAAAACTCCCCTTTTGGGCCTTTTAGCTTTCAGCTTTTGGCTCCTGTGGCTTTTGGCTCCTCAGCCTTGCGGCTTTTGGCTTTTGGCTTTTTGCTCTTTGGTCTTTTGCTCCTTCTTCTGGGTAGGTCTCAGCTCGGGTGAGATCCTCTCTCTTTGGTGGGAGACTTAGACTCTTTTGTATGGTCTAAATTCGGACCAGAGCTAGAGTTTGTTCATTATATCGGATTGCTGTGGAAGAGCTTTTGTACTATTAAAAGCCTTTTGGAACTGCACCGGACTCGTAAGTTTTCATCTGTTCTCCCGGCATCCTCGGAGGTAGAAGACAACCTCTGTCCTAACACTGTCGGGGACCCCGGCGGCGTTCCCCGACAAGTCAGTAATAGGTTTATTTGTTTTTCTAATGTTCAATTTAAGGACTGGGGAAATGACTCAAAGGGATGGAGCATATGCCTTACGTGGTGAGGTCCATCCAGGGCTAGATCTCTTGTGCCCACATGTTTCTGAGAAACAGTCAAGCACCAAGTGAGAATTGGCTTAAGCCCTATCTGGTGTAACCCCCAAACAATAAATTAATTAATTAAGTGTATTATTTGAAATACAAGGATCAAAAATCCAGAGCATAAACTTGTCAACAGGTTGGGGGCCAGAGCGACAGTCCAGTGGGTAGGACATTTGCCTTGCACACGGCCCACCCAGGTTCTATCTTCAGCATCCCGGGAACTGCTAGGAGTAATTCCTGAGCGAAGAGCCAGGAGTGACCCCTGAGCATCACTGGGTGTGACCCAAAAAGTTAAAAAAAAAAAAAACCTTGTCAACAGAAATGACAGAAAGAACTGTTCAGTCTACTAATGTCAAGAATTCATTTATGAAAATCTCATGGTCCATGAGAAAATATTAAATGGGGTCTTCTCTTGCGAAAAACTCTCCAATAGGTCACCAGGGCCACCCTGGCAGTGCTGTTTTTTGGGGTGGGATACTGTTTGCTGTTCCAGGTATGAATGTGCACTCGGGTTCATGCATGCAAGGCTTTCACTTTGAGCTATATCCCTGGCCTAAACGTCTATTTTTAAATGGGGAAGAGAGAAAAAAACAAACAAAACTCTTGAAGCTGAACATTTCTAACACATATTTAAAATAAAGATGCCAAATCTTTTAAGTAACAAACTATCATGTCAAAACAAAACATAACATTTTAATCACCTGTTTATCAACTTGCTAAAAGTTCCCTTTTAACTTAATAGCACATGAAGTTTGAATACATTGTGATAAAAAAAATAAGGCTTAATGCTGGACTCGGAGCAAGGATTGAGGGCCTCCACCCATCTACAGTCTCCGGGTCAGTGGGCATATGACCCTTAGCTCCAGCCACCACAGCCAACCGCCGCAAGACAGAGACTCCACATCCATGGCTCGCGGCTGCGTTAATCTTAGACTCAATGTATTTTAGCACCAGGTCCTTTCAGGATCTTTCTCATTTGTACACTTCAATGATAATTCTATTTGCAACAAACTAGAGAGGTTATGGGCAATACATAATTATGATGTCACACTAGAACTCGCTATTAAATATTCAGATAGAGACATCATAAATTATTAGTATCTGTAAGACAAGCCACAAAGTGTAATAGAAGAGAGAGAGAAATACAGGGACATAGACAAAGAGATAGAGGAGTAAAATGTGCCTGCAATAGCGGCAGGCAGGTTTTGGGTGGACATATCTGGGGATTGGGTGGTGGGAATTGGCACTGGTGGAGGGATGGGTTCTGGAATACTGTATTGTAGAGACCTAATTATGAACATACTTGTAATTCTATATCTCATATGGTATAATAATTTTTTTTAAAAATGATAGAGAGACAGAGAAACACAGAAAGGGAGGAAAAGAAAAAATGCCTGCTATTGAGATGGGAGGGAGGGAATGTGGGGACATTGGTGGTGGGAATGGGACACTGGTGAAGGAATGGGTGCTGGAACAATGTATGAGTGAGACCCAATTATGAACTCTTTGTAATTGTATATCTCACAGTGGTATAATAAAAAAATTTTAAAAAATAAGGCTTAACATGTGGTATGGCAAATATACATCAACAACTAATAACATTTCAATTTAAGATTAAAAGCAGGCAATTTGCCATCACTACTGAATACATAATTGAAGATTAAATAAATTAGTGAAGTGAAGAAAGTTATTGTTTGTCAGGGAAGCCGCTGGGGTCCCCAACAGTGCCAGGAAGCAAGTTCCCTTCTACCTCCGAAGCCAGTGGGGAATGGATGAAAACTCAGGAATCTGATGCAGTTTTAAAATGCTTTACTACTCACCACTGAATATACACAAAGAGACTTAAGTGATAAACTCTAAATATCTGCAGGGCTAGCCATAATGTGTAAAATAAGAGGGAGAGAGATGCAGAGACAGTGAGAGAGATAGAGAGAGAAAGAGAGAAACTGGGGTACCTGCTATTAAGGCGGGTGGGGGACGGGAGGGGAGGGGTACATTGGTGGTGGAAATGGGGCACTGGTGGAGGGATGGGTGCTGGAATACTGTATTACCAAGAACCAATTATGAACACCTTTGTAATTGTGTGTTTCACGGTGGTATAATAAAAAAATTAAAAATAAATAAATAAAATGCTTTACTTATCACAGGTTCAGGCATACAAATCAGCAATAGGGGTTACTCCTGGCTCTGCACTCAGGAATTTCTCATAGCAATGCTCAGGGGACCATATGGGAGGCCAGGGATACAACCTGAGTCGGCCTGTGCAATGCAAGCCAACTACCTACCTGCTGTACGAACATCCCGGCCCCTGAACATTTAGAGCTGTGACTATCTTATGCAGAGGACATAACAACAATAAGTGATTCAATTTTATGAGTCACTGTAAAAATGCACATAAGGAGGGATTGAACCACTCTTCCTTCCTTTGCTAACCTGATCCTGTGACCTCAGTATTTACCAGATTCTTCTGGTTCCAAACCCAGGCTCTACACTGCTCTACAAGGAAGCCATGCTGCACATTTTGCACCTTTCTCCAAAACTCAGATGTCTTATCATCTCTCAACTTCTTTTTCTATTTTATTGCACCCATTCTTTGTTTTTGTTTTATTATATGTTTTCTTAGCTTTTTTGAGTCACATCCGGCAATGCTCAGAGATTACTCCTGGCTCTGCATTCAGGAATTACTCCTGGTGGTGCTCAGGGGACCATTTGGGATGCTGGGGGATTGAATCCAGGTTGGCGCATGCAAGGCAAATGTCCTACCCTCTGTACTATCGCTCTGGCCCTACTGCACCCTTTCTTAAACTATTTTAGGTAGAAAAAGAAAAAAAAAGTATCTCAGCCAAAATCATCATTTGGGGCCGGAGGCGGGTCCAGCGGGTAGGGCATTTGCCTTGCATTTAATTCAGAGATCTATCATCTTCTTCATGAATCAGACTAAGGAATTTTTTTACCTCTGATCTCTGGCCCCTTGGTCGCTCAGAATGAGAGACCACTTCCCTCATGGGTGCCACGCCGTAGCTGTTACGAACTATGTATGCTGCAGAACAGGTTGTCTTGAGCCAAGGATTTGGAAAGATTCTCAGGAGACTTTAAGCCAGGGAGCTGTAATTCAGGACAACATTTGTAGCTGGTAAATTTGTATAAAAACTGAGATTTTTTTTTCTAATTTTTTTAAAGAAAATGGAAAACTTTAAAAAGATTGGCACTGAGGCATGTGAGTTTCCAAGAGTCCTGGGCCAACATGGCAAGAAGGAACCTGTTATATTCTTGTAGGCCAACTTCTAATCAGTTGATTCAGATAACAAATTAATAAAAATAAAATTAAGGCTAATAATGATCAAAGGATTAACTACCTATCTACTGTGCCTGAACTAGGCAAAGTCCCAGGCATGGTTTTAAGACATTGCCTCCAATTCTTTAGTTTTCTTTCCATGAAGGGCAGTTTATGTTATCTTTAAAACTGGGAGAATTTGTGTCTTTTTTTTTTTTTTTTTTTGGGTCACACCAGGCGATGCTCAGGGGTTACTCCTGGCTTTGCACTCAGGAATTACTCCTGGCGGTGCTCGGGGGACCATATGGGATGCCGGAGATCGAACCCTGGCCGGCACAGGCCGGCCGCGTGCAAGGCAAACACCCTACCTGCTGGGCTATCGCTCCGGCCCCGAATTTGTGACTTCTTTAAATGAATAAAGTATGGTGGAAGTCACACCAGGTGACTTCTAAAGTTACATTGTAGAAGTCATGCAGTTTGTACCTTATTTGCTGGGAAACTTGCTTTGGTGACTTAAGTAGCTTTGTTAAGTTGTTTGCCTAATTACCACGCAGGAAAGGACATCTTGGGGTGCTCCGAGTTGATTGGGCGCTTGTCCAAGAGCACCACCGGGGTCCCGACAGTGCCGGGAAGCGAGTTCCCTTCTACCTCCGGCCGGCAAGGAATGGATGAAGACTTAGGAATCCAATGCAGTTTTAAAAGGCTTTACTATATCACAGGTTCCAATATACAATCCAAGAGCAGGGAAAACCTCCGGACTCTGAGTTCCCAGCTAGGCCCCAGCCAGGTGTAGGCCAAGATGGTTACCACCACGTGTTGAGGCCCAACAGAGAATGGAGAGGACGGAGAAGCAAAACACCAAGGGAAGCCGAAATGGCAAAAGGGGGAAAAAAGAGAGAGCCTCTTTTTTTTTTTCTTGCAGCTTAATTTATAGCTAGAAATCCGCCCAAACTCCCCAGCCCAGCCCAGAATGGGCTGGATGAAAACAGGAAAATAGCTCTATAGAAATGTAGCAACTTCAGGAGGCCTTCTGGCTGTTTACAAGGACCCAGAGCTAATTCAAAGCCTCCTAGCAGAGGTGGGAGGAGCTGTAAGCTAAATGTAACTTTCCCTGAAAAGAAACCCTCCCAGCACCTCACCTAATGTCTTGAGCCAAGATCTGCCTGGAATTGCCTTTATGGGGTAGAGAAGGGGGTTTCTGAGATGGCATGTCTCTGTACCAAAGACTAATACTAATGCCAATTAAATATTTCTCCAAGCCTTCACAAGAGTCTCGTCTACTTCACGGTAGTTTTGTATTTTAGTTGCCTTTGAGTTATCAGGGAGCCATGCTTGCTTGCTTGGAGGCAAACAGCATTTCTCTCTGGTCTAATTACTTAGAGATCCAAAGTGGCCAGGCAAATATGCTGGTAAGATCTAGCTAGTCCCACGATGATTGTGGTAGCAGGAGAGAATATTTATACCAGCCAGTACAGAATACATGGTCAGATAAGACTGCCACATTCAGACTACCCCCTATCTATGAAGTGACCTGCAGGAGGCAATCCAGGGCAGATGCAGAGCCTAGGCTTTTAGGTGTCCTGCAACAGGCGCTAGTCTCGACCTGTCGTGGTTGAGAGGTCTAGTCTATCCTCCTTAGTCTATCCTCCAAATTAGACTCTATTCCTTAGTCTATCCTCCAAATTATAATGTGCTAGGAATTAAGATTTCAGCATATGAATTGGGGGAGTACAAGATTCATTCTGTTTCAGCGCCTAAAGGATTAGGTGGTGGGCTTGTCATTCTATATTTTCTTATTCTGTCTTGATATATTCAGGACAGAATAAGAAAATATAAAAGAATTTGACGCAGCTAGAAAAAATAATGTCAACACAAAATGGATTTTTTATCCTCTTGAAGAAAAGGATGACTTGCTTTTAGTTGCTTCAGGCGTAGCTGTGTAATGCAAGTGTACACATGATTTTACTATTGTCTTTATGTAGAAGTTAAGTCTGCTTAAAGAAAAGTGTGCATGAATGCCAAGTAGACAAATGGTGAACTCTGATAGTTTTCTGCTCTTAGTTTAGCAAAGTGAAACTATGTTTTCCTGGATTTCCTTTCTCCACAAATTCCTAGATTAGGATTGGCCACAGGAGAGTAATGGAAGTACACAAGGAGACAGATGTGAAACAGCATCTTTTTGTGCTGAAAGTTAGTTTTGTGCCGGGTTCCTTAGCAGTTCACAGAAATTGTCTCTTATCAGCTGGCTCATCTTTGGTATGTGAGAGCATCTAGCCTTGTACCATCTTGCCCTTTGATTTCTTGGAGGTGAGCTGAGGTATCCAGGTTAAAGGTGGTAAAAGACCAGCATAAAGTCTAGTTTGACCCTTACTAGGACGTTTTGCTAACCATTCCATATTGATTGGCGATCTGCTCAAGTGCAGGTACAAAGGCTGCACTTTGAATGAACTGTATGATTATGCTTGGTTTTCCAAGCACTATGTCTACATTCTATTAAAACTATTCTAGGGGCCAGAGAAATAAGCTGATCAGTGAATAAGCTGATCACATGCTTTGCATAAGGAAGATCAGTTTGGTCATTGGCACATGTGGTACTTTGTTGCAGGACTCCTCTAAGAGCCCCCTTTCTCTACCCTATGGAGATTTTTCCAGGGGGATCTTGGCTCAAGACATTAGCATATAAAAAGACATTGGGTGAGGTGCTGGGAGAAATTACCTGAGGGCATTTAACCCTTCCTGGAAGTTACATTTGGCTTGCAGCTCCTCCCAGCTCTGCTGGGAGGCTTTGAATTAGCTCTGGGTCCTTGTACATTTCTATAGAGTTATTTTCCTGTTTTCATCTCTAGATAGCCCAGCCCAGAATGGGCTGGGCTGGGAAGTTTGAGGGGCGGATTTCTGGCTATAAGATAAGCTGCAAGAAGAAAGAAGCCCTCTTTTATCCCCTTCTGCCATTTCGGCTTCCCTTGGCGTTTTGCTTCTCTGTCCACTCCATTCTCTGTTGGGCCTCAACACGTGGTGGCAGCCATCTTGGCCTACACCTGGCTGGGGCCTAGCTGGGAACCCAGAGTCTGGAGGTTTTCCCTGCTCTTGGATTGTATGTTGGAACCTGTAATAGTAAAGACCTTTTATTTTTTATTTTTTTTTTAATTTTTATTATACCACAGTGAAACATACAATTACAAAGGTGTTCATAATTGGTTCTTGGTAATACAGTATACCAGCACCCATCCCTCCACCAGTGCCCCATTTC
Organism: Cryptotis parvus; assembly: GCA_021461705.1. Taxonomy (NCBI): domain Eukaryota; kingdom Metazoa; phylum Chordata; class Mammalia; order Eulipotyphla; family Soricidae; genus Cryptotis; species Cryptotis parvus. The sequence continues at coordinate 2,688 of JAJIBD010005499.1, read as the reverse complement.
CACCACCAATGTACCCCACCCCCTCCTGCCCACCCCATGCTGCCTTAATAGCAGGTACCCGTTTCCTCTCTTTCTCTCTCTGTCTCTCTCTCTGTCTCTGCATCTCTCCCCCTCTTATTTTACACATTGTGGCTAGCCCTGCAGGTATTTAGAGTTTATCACTTAAGTCTCTTTGTGTATATTCAATGGTGAGTTTTAATCTGCCATTACCATTTCCCACATTTAGTAAAACACTGGTATCTATTTATGTCGGATTAATGAATGCAGTCATTCTATATCTGTCCTTTTCATTCTGACTAATTTCACTCAGCATGATAGTCTCCATGTCCATCCATTTGCAGGCAAATTTCATAATTTCATCTTTTCTGACAGCCGCATAGTATTCCATAGTGTAGATGAACCACAGTTTCTTTAGCCAGTCCTCCGTTCTCGGGCATTTAGGTTGTTTCCAGATTCTAGCTATAGTGAATAGCGTAGAGATGAATAAAGAAGTACAGATAGTGTTTCCGCTATTGGATTCCTGAGTTTTCATCCATTCCTTGCCGGCCCGGAGGCAAGGAATTGCGAAGCACCCAGAGGGAATTCGCTTCCCAGCACCCCAGCAGCGCTCCCCAACATCTGGCGTCCCTGGGTGGGCACGGCGAACATCGTCTGGCCTGCTCATCATCGGACAGAGATCATCTGCCTCCGAACCGTGAGTAAAACGATGCATATCTCGTGGTATAGATACATTGTATCTTTTATTGGGTCAGAACCATACATAGCTCAGTTAATGAAGTTCCTTTTTGAGAACTACTTTATCCTTTTACAAATCTTCTGGGTCCTTGCGATTCTTAAACTGTACCTCTGCATGAGGGGCAATGTTTAATAGAGAGAGGGAGGAATGTAATAGATTGAATGCAACCTTAAGGGATGAGGTTTGCTCAGAAATGAAAGAAATGAATGAGAATCATAAAATTACAGATAGACTGGTCTTAAAGCTTGAGGACAGACTTATTAAACAGAGTTTAAATTTGAAAAGAAATTAGAAGAACAGGATTTAAAATTTGAAGAAAAATTAGAAGATCAGGAGAGCAAAATTATTAACAGGAAAAAAAATTAGAAGAACAGGATTTAAAATTCGAAGAAAAATTAGAAAAACAGGAGAGTAAAATTATTATACAGGATTCAAAATTAAAGGAACAGGAAAATAAAATTACTAAACTGGATTCAAATTTTGAGGAAAAATTAGAAGAACAGGAAAGTAAAATTATTAAACAGGATTTAAAATTTGAAGTAAAGTTTGAAGAGCAGAAGAAGGATATCAGTAAAATAAGCACCAACTTAGAGGGAGAAATTAACAGACAGAGTTAGAATCGAGGGACAGAAAGAAGAGGTCTGGAAGTTAGATATAATATTGAAAGAACAAAAAAGAAGAACTATATAGGAAATTTGGGAACTTAAACCAAGAAATGGATGTGTTACGCAGGGAGATTTCTGATTTCATAGCTTACCAATCAGGAAATAGTGCACACCCGATTCTGAGGCTTGACCCAACTAAAAGCCATTTGCAATCACGCCCTAAGGCTGTAGACTTGAAAAAGGTGTATACATTTCAGGCAAAAAATCTAAAAGAGTTCTAAAAAGAGTTCTAATGCGGCTGATAACTTAGAGTAGGAACAGGGAAACCCAAAGGAGGCAGGCTTTCAAACTGAAAATCTCCCTAGAGTAATACCTTCCAAGGGGAAGATGCTCCTCTGACAGATACTACAAGCTCTGACGGGAAGAATGGGAGGAACAGGTTAGCTCTTGCAGGCCCCAAGAGCCTTGCAGTTCCTCTGGTGGTCAATCTAATAATAATCAAAGAGCAAAGCCCAGCAATCTTTCTCATGACCAATCTAAATATAAAGTAAAACCAATTTATGAAGAATTGAGTATTGAGTCAATAACCCCATTCAGGAAGGCTTGTGATAAGTTTGGAATAGCAAGTCCTTATTCTTTAAAATATTTGGCTGATTGGAGCCAAGAAGAGAGTGGGGTATTGTCAGACTTTGAAATGTTAGCACATACTTGTCTGAACGATTCACAGTTCGTACAATGTCAAATGTGGTATGCAGATGGGGTTAACATGAATATTGACACTTTAAGAGAATCTGGCCATAATGTAACTCTTGCCAGGCTGAAAGGTGAAGGTGAATGGCAAGAGAAAGAAAAACAAGCAACATTACTTGAAGCTGTTTTAAAATTTGTTCGGTATACAGCATTAAAAGCATGGGAAAAAGTTGATGCTGACCCAGAATATCTAGGTAGCTGTACAAAAATTTACCAGGGTCCTAATGAACCGTACTTTGATTTTATTGGGAGATTAACTCAGGTAATCCACAGACAGGTTCAAGATCCATCCACTCGACAAACCCTAAAGCGAACCTTAGCATATGAGAACACTAATCAAAATTGCCAAGCAATACTATATAGTATTAAGGAAAAGGAAGACCTCATGGGATATCTAAAGGCCTGTAGAAATGTCGGTTTGGCCTTCCATGAAACACAGAATGCTATAGAGGCTTATCCCATACAGCAGGAGGATCAGGATAGCGGTGAAATGTCGAACAGCTCCAGGGAGAGAAACAGTAATCCTCAAAGGATAAACAATGATCAGAGAAACTATGCTAATAATCGCAACTCCACCCCTCGGAGGGCCCCACCTGA
>JAJIBD010005498.1:0-113337 GCA_021461705.1 Cryptotis parvus | reverse complement strand
CTGTCAGACTTCATCAAAAACCTGAACAAATGGTTTGAGGCATGTAGTGTACCTGGAGCAAGCAGATGCTATTTGGCTACACTTGCACACAACAGCGTGACAGGAAAAAAATAGAGAACATTACTGGTGCCTGCTCAAGCAATGGGAAGGTAAGTGATAATTGTTAGGGAGTAACAACTATATTCCTCAATATGCTAAATAGTTTTCATTATGTGATATACTATTAATGTCATCATATGATATACTATAAAACATCTGCCCTAAACTGGTTCTTATAATCGCTGTAGATAATTCCTGGATTTTCTTAATTTATTACAGCTTTGGAAAATCATCCCAGTGTTTTATAAAACAAAAAACATAGGTGAGTATGTTTTGTAAGATATGCAAGTATGCCTACAGTTATAATTTCAAGTCCGATAAAGCATGACCACCTGTGAAAATTTTAAATGGAACATTTTAATTATAGATCTAAGTAAAATTCTTTTACTTTGTTTACCTAACAGAGTTAAGATGTATTGGTAAAGTCCATTATACTTTTTATCTTTTTTTTTTTTTTTATAAATATTTTATTATACCACCGTGAGATATACAATTACAACGTTGTTCATGTTTAGAGGTTTCGGTCACATAGTGTTCCAGCACCCCGCCTCCACCAGTGCCCATTTCCCACCACCAATGTCCCCAATTCCCTCCCCTCTCCATAGCCTGCCTAAATGGCAGGTTCTTTATCTCTTTTCTCTCTCCCTCTCTCTCTTTTCCTTCTCTTACACATTGTGGGTTGCACTACCTACACTTAGAGGCCATCATGTGCATTTTTTTGCCTGTATTTAATGCTCAGTTCTAGGTTGGTATTAGCCCTTTGGGCATTTATTCACACATGTTCCCTTCTCTGTCTTACCTAACCTCTGACTTCCACATGTTTGTGGTAATTTCCACTTTTTTTTTTAAGTATTTTATTATACCACCGTGAGATATACAAATAAAAAATATACAATTAAAAAGTTCATGTTTGGGTTTTGGTCATACAGTGTTTCAGCACCCGTCCCTCCACCAGTGCCCATCTCCCACCACCAACATCCCCGGTTCCCTCCCCCTTCCCCAGCCCTGCTCCATGGCAGGTTCTTTATTTCTTTCCCTTTCTCTCTCTTTCTCTTTTCCTTCCCTTCCAGACTATGGATTACAGAACATACATTAAAAGGTTGTCATTTGTATCCTTTTGCCTCTATTTAATGCTCAGTTCTAGGTTGGCATTAGTACCCTCGACTATTGTTAGCCCCCTGTTCCATTTTCTGTCTTACCTAAACTCTGACTCCCACACGTTTGTGATACTCTCCACCTTTGACAAGACCTGCTGATATATGTTTCACTTGACCTTGGATATTGGTATCATAATATGTACATATATATTTATGCCATGCAAATAAACGCCAGTCATTCTGTATCTGTCTCTCTCCTTCTGGCTAATTTCACTCAACATAATCTTCTCCATGTCCATCCATTTATAGGCAAATTTTATAACTTCATTTTTTCCTAACAGCTGCATAGTATTCCATTGTGTAGATGTACCAAAGCTTCTTTATCCAGTCATCGATTTTCGGGCACTCTGGTTGCTTCCAGATTCTGGCTATTGTGAATAATGCTGCTATGAACATAAAAGTAGGGATGGTGTTTCCGCTGCGTATTTTTGGTTTCCCAGAGTAGATTCCCAGGAGTGGTATGGCTGGGTCAAATGGGAGTTCAATTTCTAGTCTTTAGTCCATTATACTTTTTAGTAAGAACACCAGGGCATATTATTTACTTTACTTACCAATCCTACATTTCTATTTAGTTTTCATAATAAATTATTTATATTTGCAACATAATTGTTATATTATTTTGTTAGTTTTTTTTCAGAACTAGTTCAAAGACTATTTCACTGCCAATGACCTTTATATATCTCTATAGTGCATGCTTAATTCTGAAATATTGCTCCATTTTTGCCATTTAAAATATAAACAGTACATCTAATTTTTTTTATTTCTCATCCTGACAAAAAAAAACATTTGAAAAATAAAAATTCAAGGTCATTTTGGATTATACTACATGTACTTTAATTCCTTCATTTCTTTTCCTCATTATATGATCTTATCTTTTTCCCAAGGAATTTACTTTGCAAAATTGACTTCTTTATTGTTAACTTCAATGGTTTGCCCAAATAATTTACTGTTGCTTTTTTCCTACTCCTCCCTGTGCTTGCCAGTCTTCTATATTTAATATATTTTCCATATTATTGAACAAGGTAGAAAATATATTAGCCTCACATTGATCTAGTCAATTTAATAGAAAATTTTTTTATCTACTTACTCATAGATAATTTAAAATATGAATTTTCTTATTAATATTGTTAGTATAGGGGCCAGAAAGATATCACAGTGGGTGAGACCCTTGCGTTATCCGCAGTCAACTCTTTCAATCCGGATGGTCACCCAAACACCTCCAGAGTAATACCTGTTCATCTTGAGTGTAGTCCCCAAGCAAACAAAATCTCTGTAATATTGTTAGCATATGTTTAAATTTTCAAAGATTCTGTTCTTTGCTTTGAAAATAACATAAAAAAGTCTTAGTTATGTAATTTCTTAGAGTATAATACATTACTCTGAAAGTGATACGTATTAATAAATTCATTATATGCCTTTTTGTTGACAGTTCTGATTTCAAAGAAATAAAAAAAATAAGACAATAATTTTCTCAGGATTTTATGTAGTCAAATCTGACCACTCAGCACACATATTTGTTTTTCAGCTAACAGACGATAGAAAATACATAAAAAGTCAATAAAACAGATCTTTGCATTTTATAAAATTAGAAAAATAGCTGTAGTTAAATACAAATGTAATTATTGTAAATAATATATACTTATTTTATTTATGTAAGTATCTATGTTACACTGGCTAATAAGTAGATACTCTAGAACACACATCAATCTAAGCTTTATATGAGCCTTCAAATTATAGCCTAAAATAAAAAGTTAATTGTTGACTAAGTTATATTTATATTTGATGAGGATCAGAATAGTCATATAATAGAAACTCCTTAAATTATTTATTTATTAAATATGTACTATGTTTAATATATCATGTACTTTTTGAGCAAGAAGAAAGTTTTCTAGTATACACAAATATTTATTATCATTTTCATTGCTCAAATAAAATATAAAGATAAGCAATTACTATTAATGTTGCTTCATATATATTACAGTGCATGCTACATTAAAATAATTTTTTATCAAAAGTAGAATGAAGGACTACATGTAATTTAGCAAGTATAGTCTTCTGCTAGTTAAAAGTGTACAACTGTGTGATAATACTCTTGTTTCATAAGTAAAACTGGAAGATTACAAAACATTTGGCCAGTAGGGAATTGTTTCTCTATATTTGTGCAACAAAAAGAAGTATTAATACCTTTGCAAATTTATCACTATACCCAGGTGATATACATGAATTATATTTATATTTAAGAGGAAGGAGAGATGTTAGGAATGTTTTGCAAGTTGCATAAATTATATCTCATGTCACAAGCCTCCATGATTCCAAGTTTATCATAAGACAACATTTGTTTTTTTATCATTTGGTAAGACAACAAGAAAGTCAGCAACTTGGAGTGCTGACATTGCAGCAAAATGATTTTAATTAGCTTACACAGAAGACACATTGAGGAAGGGTGACATTTCATTGAAGCCACATACTATTAAACACAACCTTCCTTGACCTGCCATTTATCAGAATATAAACTAAACCCAAATAAGTTGATAAGACTTTTTGTTGTCCTTTAACCCAGGGCATATGGCTCATTTGCAAAAAAAAAAATTATTTTGGAAGTTTTTCAGTTCTTTGACATCTGTTATAAGTTTTCATATCAGCATCTTAGAGAGAAGAAACATTGATCTTTAATAAAGTTAAAGGCATATCACACATATTTTGAAGAAAAAGTAAGTTTAATTGAAAGAAAATATAGAACTTGATTGGTAAGATGGTACACAGTATAATTGTTACCTTTTCTGTGCATTGTTATTTTTGAGAGAATAATAATCTTTCCTTTTTATCTGACTTTCTCTGTTTAAAGCTTGAAAGTAATGATATTACAATTTTGAATTTGCTGAAAGTCTTTGAAAGTATTCAGAACTTCGGTCATGGTTGTCCTTAAAGCATAAATGTTTTGTTCTAATAATGGACCCCTACAGTGGTGCTGGGGGAAGAAATTCCAGAAATTCTCCAACTACAATTCGAACTTGATAGTTTGGTTCTTGGGTCAACCAGGTGATAGTGGAGGTGAGGTACATCTAAGGTGATAATTGAACTCAGAGCACTGCATTAGCCAGGTGTGAATTCCACCACATTGAATTTTCTCCCCACACCTTCAGCACAAACTTAGAAACTCGAAACTTTAATTTGTATTCAATAGCTACTGCAAATGACTACAAACTTAGTCACAAGACAACCCAACATTTTGGTAGATTAGAACTTTTGATTGGGGCCAGAGTGATAAAGCAGCAGGTAGGACATTTGCCTTGCACACGGCTAACCCAGGTTTGATCACTGGTATCCCATATCGTCCCCTGAGCACCACAAGGAATAATTCCTGAGCATAGAGCCAGGAGTAACCCCTGATCATTGCCATGTGTGACCCCAAAGAAAAAAAAAAAATTTTTTTTTGCTTTTTGGCTCACACCCAGCAATGCTCAAGGGTTATTCCTGGCTCTATGCTAAGAATTAGTCCTGGTGGTGCTCAGGGGACCATCTAGGATGCCTAGGGATCAAACCCTGATAGGCCGCATACAAGGCAAATGCCCTACCCACTGAACTATCGTTCCGGCTCCCCAAAAAAAAAGTTTTGATTGGTTTCTGATAATGTTATTACTTGCTTGTATCACTTGCTTTCCTGTTGTTCATCTAATTGCTCAGGCAGGCACCAGTAACATCTCCATAAGTCCTGTTGTGGTAGAGGAGTGTAACCCAAGGGCATCTGTTCACTCCAGGAAGACCAAGAGCCTCAGACCATTCCTTCAGGTCATGAGGTCTATAATTGTTACTGATTTTTGGCATATCAAATACAACACAGGTAGCCTGCCAGGCTTAGGTATATAGGTGGTACACTCTCAGTAGTAGGCTCTCATCTCGAGCTTTACTGATGAACCTCAAAAGGGAGAGATCTGCTTTTCTCTTAGGTAGAGCTTTGAGGAGTTGTGAAGTCCAAATGTTGATAATAACTGACTTCATGGTGTGGGGGTTCCCCTGGCTTCTTGCTAGGCTCACTGAGATGACGAGCCACAGCTAGAACTTGCCTAAAAGTGATGTTATCATAAAAATATAATCAAGGAATTCTTGTAGCTGTTGGACTGAGGGCTACAAACCCTTGCTGTTCTCCCAGAACTATCAATTCCCTGAGGCTGATCGTATTTAAAACATCTGGACCTCTCAATGCACTTCAGATTTTTCTCCTTTTTGAGGCTTATGATATATTCAAAAACCTGGATCTCTCAATGCATCTCAGATTCTACTCCTGTTTTGACTCTGATGCAAACTCCCTCTATCCATGACATTTAGGTCTACATTTAAAGTGTTCATGTGGTTAATTCAAGATTAGCTTCAACTGATTGGGACCTTAATTACATCCGTGAAACCCCTTCAAATCAGCAGTACTCAGAATAGAACTTGTTTGGCTAATAGGGAGAAGATGCAAATTCATCAAGTGTTAGTAATACCTTGGAAACTGAGAATTCTGCCTATGATATAGTCATTTCACCATCTGGCCTCTATTTGCATTTGATAATTCTTTGTTCAATGATTGCATTGCTAAATTAGTGGCTCTAGGACTATTCCCTAAAACTAAAGTACTGATAATATCTGGGGATTTATTGAGAATGCAATTATGTGTACTATAAGAATAGCACAGTGGTTAAGGTACTTGCCTTGCACCACGTGGTGAACACCTATTTGATGCTCAGATGTGCCCCCTCCTATCCAACACATCTGGCTGTGATACTAAGCATATAGCCAGAAGTATGCCGTGAGTAGTACTGAATGTGACACAAACATTCAAAATTTCAATTGTGACTTCATTCTTTTTTTGTGGCTATGTAGTACTTCATTGTATAGATGTACTATTGTTTCTTTATTCAATCTTTTATTTGTCACTGAACATTTGGGTTGTTTCTATATTCTGTCTATGGGGAGCCAGAGTGATAGCATAGCAGGTAGGTAGGGCATTGCCTTGCATGCGACTGACCCGGGTTCAATCCCCCAGTATCACATATGGTCTCCCAAGCATCACCAGGAGTGATTCCTGAGTGCAGAGCCAAGAGCAACTACTGAGCATTGCTGGGTAAGACCCAAAAAAGGCAAAAAAAAAAATAAATAAACTATATTCTGACTATGCGCTAACTACTGTCATAAAAGTCCATTTTATGTGCATATTTCTTTTCTGATCAGTATTTCTATGTTTTGGAGATAAATCACTTGATCACTTGACATCCCATTATTCATTGATTTGCTCGAGCGGGCACCAGTAACATTTCCATTTGACCGTATCAGTGCCAGTGTAGCCCAATTGCATCTGGTAGTTTCAGGAATACAAAGAGCTTCAAACTGTTTGTTCAGGGTCTTGACGAAGAAGCCTGACCATCTTGTAGGTGGGCGGCTATGTGATTTTTTATGTCCCCTGGGATCCAGTTGATAAAGGCCCTAGTCCAAGAAGAAGAATTGTGAGTTATATGGAAGCACTAGTCTCGCATTTTTGAGAAATCTCCATACTGTTTTCTGTAGAGGCTAAACCAGACATGTGCACCAATGGAAAAGTCTGAAATTGAGATTTCTTAATACACGTCTCAACATTGGCTGTTTCTAGTCTTTTCAGGGAAGAAGACTGATACCAGATTTATTCACTTATCTGTGGTATAGAGAGTAGCAAGATGAGAAAAATAAATTCATCAAATGTGGGGGAAAAAACTTCAGGTCTGGAGTCAAGAAACTTGAATGTCAAGAATGGGGGTTGGGAATAGATGATAGACGAAAGGAAAGGAGAGATGGCGGTGACATAGGTGCATTGATCAGGGGTTATGAACAATTTGGGAGTAGTGGTGAGGTGAACGTATACATCAAAATGATAAGAGCCAATACTATTGTATACATGTGTCATAAAGTATAATAATTATAAACAACAATAAAAATAAATTGGGTTGATAAATGTGGGAAAGAAACATGGGACATTGTTGGGAAGATGGTAACACTGGTCGTCTATTCATCATTAGAACATTGTGAGTCTGAAGTTCTATTATTAGCCACATTGTAAGTCATAACTAAAGTTATAAAAATGCAATTATTAACAGACACTTAGACCCATAATAGCAGAAAATTTAGGGGTGTAGAGATAAAAAATTGGCATTTCTCAAAATTGGTAACATTATTAACTATATATAGTTCAAAGTTGTCAGATATTAGTTTGCATAAGACTTCAAAATCATTTACTATATACCTTAAGTTTATATAATTCATATGATAAGCACATTCCTCTCCCCACTCCTGGAGACTTATTAAGCAGGACAATATGGGGACTAGAAATATTTCATTTCTAAAAAGTTATCTGATTCAGGCCTGAAATTATGCACCACTAGCATATTTTCTAGTGACAAATGCTCTTAAACCATGGAGTGCACTTTACATAGTACTGTTCTAAAAGGTGAAATAAATAAAGGTCATCAAAATAGAAAATACTTCCCACTGTTGTTGAACTCAATCATGCCTTTTTTATTCCTGGCCCAGATGCTCTTTCATAAGATCCTAATGATTCTTCAACAAACTTTTCCAAAAATTTCTCTTTAGGATATTTTCTCAGGAAATTGAATATATATCTATTCTATCTCCTCCAAAGTTTGTGTTCAATCAAAGGTACAATTAATGAATATTATAAATATTTCCTTTAAACTAAGTCTATGTATTTTAAACATTTGCTCTTATAAGCTCAAATACATTTGGCCCTCAAAATATTTGTTGAATTAATAAATGTATGAATTAGTGCATGTCAGGCAAAATAAATTAATCTTATACGCATTCATGAAAAACATTCTTGTATGTTGTTTATTTTATTACAATATTTGAGAAATTAAATGTATGTGAATACACTCGGGTTTGTGCAGCTTCATTAATAATAAACATAGCCAAATTTGTGGATGACTGAATGCTTGGCTGCTTAGATAACCTAAAAATTGTCATTAGCAATCTTGCGGCATGTGGCAACAAGAGCTCGAAATGCTATTATAATTCCATTAAAATAAGAGAAGCTAATGTTTGAATAACTAAGGTAGAAGAGATATTGTGTTGAAATGTAAGTTCTTAAGAATCATTACAAGTCAAATTACAAAGAGAACTACTGAGAAACTCTTCAATATTGTCCCCATTTAGTTTCCTTAAAATAAATGGTAGTTAAGTTAAAGGTGGATAATCACATTGATGCAAATTAGCCCATGACAGTTTTAAATAACTTGCTACGGCCCAAAATGGGTTTATTTTTAATGGGATCCTTAGGGTTGTAATATTCATTCCTGGGAACTTCTTTAATGATGATTTCTTCAACTATTATTTCTTATATCTGGACTCCCCCATTCGTCAGAACTTCACCCAGCAGAAAAGCTGATCACAGCCTGGCTCGCACAGTTCATCAATAAATGCTTGAGATCAGAGGTAACTACAAGAGTATGCTACCCTCACGGCAGAGCCTGGCAAGCTACCCGTGTCGTATTTGATATGCCAGATACCAGTAACAATTATAGACCTCATTCCCATGACCTGATGGAGTGGTTTGAGGTTCTTTATGTTCCTGGAGCAAGCAGTTGCCCTTGGGCTCTACTAGCATAAGACAGGGCATATGGAGATGTTACTGGTGCCCGCTGGAGCAAATCAATGATGAACGGGAAGACAGTGACAGTGACAGTGATATTATTTCTTTATCACATTTTGCCTTCCTGATCTTCAGTGGCCCTGATGATTCTTATATAGTTCCTTTTGAACTCGTGCCATATGCTTTTCATTTCTTTCTGTGCTATTTTCACCTTCAGCTGTTTGCTATCAGTTTCCTCCTGTTTTGGAGTTCCTCTTTCTTTCAGCTTCTGTTCAGAGTTTCTATTGACTTTTTAGTATCCCCCACCATGTTCATTTCTGTGTTTCTGACTATAGTTTTATGTTTTTAAATTTCAGTTCTCATTTTTTTGTAAGAAATGACTTTACTGACTACCTGTTTAACTGCTTCTTTGAACTCATTTAACATCCTTTTCATAATGTCACTAAACACATTGTCTCAGGATTTTCTAGTTGTTGTTTATGTCTTCAGTGATGTTGTGTTCACTCATTGAGTTTGGTGGACTGCTATGTGCAGGGGTTTTCTAATGTTCTCGCTGAGCCCAGGGTGAGTCTTTGTATTTAAACACCCTTCAATACACTGAGGGATTAACTGGAGGTTGCTGTCTATCTTCTCTGTTCATCCTTACAGAATGATAGGAAGATTAACTGTGAATAGCACAAGGTTTTTTAAGTCGATCTGCCACTTCAGGAATTGTGCTTATGGACCTTGATTTGATGCAGGTCAGGTGTGGAGGATGCTAGAAACCACCCAGTCTGGAGAGGCTCTTTGTCTTGTTTGATCTGTGCCTCTAGTTAAGAACTAGCCCAGTAATTTCAGCAGGAGGCAAAGCGCACACTGGTAGTGGGGCATCAAGCAGACATGAAGGAACTGTGGACATTTTTAAATAGACTGCTCATTTTTTCATTCAACATTGTTTTTTAGGAATCCATTCAGTATTCCTTGCTGAGCTGGTTTTAGATGCAACTAATGTGTTGTTACCTGTTATTTGTGAGAGCACTATTTACACTAACCACCTTGAGCAATATCTCTAGAAATAGAGGCAAATTGGTAGCACATTCTTGTTAACCACTCCTTTGACTATATCACTGCATTCTTTTTGTGCTTGAGATTTAATTTGAGAAATGTGACTTTGATTTTATGTTGCTTCCTTGTGTTTAAGGTGATGCTTCTCCTTTGCCCCCTTAAGTATCCTTTCTGTTTTATTTCTTGTAATTTTTATTAAAATATTCTAGGTTTGTTTGAGCTTATTTTGCTTGGCACTATTCTTTTTTATCTGTTTGTGGGTCATATCTGGCTCTTCTCAGTGCTTGGTATAGGCTCCGTGTTCCGGGTTTCCATCTGGTTCTATATGGTTCCATCTGGTTCTCAGGGATCATTCCTGGTGGATTTAGGGGATGGTGTGAGATGCTGGGGATATAACCTGGGTCAGTTTGTGCAAGACAAGCATCTTATCAGCTATACTATTTCTCCATCCCTGTATTTGGCGCTATTTAAGCCTCCTGGGTTAGCACACAAGTCTATCTCTTCCGTTCTTCTATCAGTTATAATTTCTTTATATATGGACTGATTATAAATATATATAAAGTCCTCTCATATATGTATGGAAAGAGACTATAGTTCAGTCTCCCTCTTTGTATTTGTATATATTTGTATATAGTCTCTTTGTATTTGTAAGTCTCTTGGCATTTTGAGGTGAATATATATATATATATATATCTCAAATGTTATTCATTCTTGTAATGTCACTTATTATGATGCTATGCTACATGTCTTTTAAATGCATCAAGTTCAATTTTATGATCTACAGTTTTGAATGCATAGCATGTATTTGAAATTAGTGTACATTATGCAGTTACAGGTGCTCTATATATTATTTAAATAATGTTATAAAGTGTCCAAATTCTCAATGTTCTTGCTTTTTATTTTTGTCACATTTAATCAATTGAACCAGCTACGAATAACTGATGTGATTACATGATTCTACAGTTTACCTCATATATTTGGTGGTTATTCTAAATTGCATGCATATACATTATTGTTGTCTTTATCACAAATTGATGACTTAGGGCATATATCTCTAGGAAAGTTTTCAAGGCTGTTTTATATTAATTTTAAAAATTTCATTAGTTTACATCTTATATTTATCCAGGTTTTTCATAAAAGACTACTTGTTGGACCTTGTTTTTTCATATCTATTATGAAAATATATGCCTATTAATTGGAGGGTTCACTATATTAACATTTAATGTAATTATTAACATTACTCTTTTTTAGAATATTCATTCTCAATCATTATCCAACTTCTAATTTGTCTTTTGTTCATCTTTCTTCCTCTCTTATTTGCTTTTGGCTAATATCTAAATTTTTTATCTCAGAATTTTATTTTAATTTACCAATTTCAATATCCTTGAAATTATTTACTAATTTGGATGCTCTACAAATTACCATAATAACATTTACTCTAAAGTTTACTTAGTGTATATTGGTTTACTTATGTATAATATAGAAACATTGAGAACATATATCTTGATTTATATCAAGACTGTCATATTTGTAACAACAAAGTTATGACAAACAGAACAAACTCATAAAATTAGTACAATTATTTTTAAACAGATCATTTGTATTTAAAATGACTTGAGATATCTTTCATTTTAAAATTTGCACTGATAAAATTTTCCTTATAGTAAGAACACATGTTGGCAAATGTTATAACATATGTTGGCAAATGTTATAAAGGTGGATTGGGCATGCATTCTCTTAATTTTCTTAATCTGAAGATGTTTTTATTTTGCCTTTCATCTATAAAAATAGTTTAATTTGCTACATTATGGATACTAAGTAGGTGGTTCTTTTTTTGGACACTGGACACTGTCTTCCCGTTCATCATCGATTTGCTCGAGCGGGCCCCAGTAACATCTCCATATGTCCTGTCTTATTCTAGTAGAGCCCAAGGCATCTGCTTGCTCCAGGAACATAAAGAGCCTCAATCCATTCCGGAATGAGGTCTATAATTGTTACTGGTATTTGGCATATATATCAAATACAACATGGGTAGCTTGCCAGGCTCTGCCGTGCAGGTAGCATAATCTTGTAGGCATCTCTAAGTCCAGCATTTATTGATGAACCGCGTGGCGCATGGCGGCGCGAGCCGGGCACTGATAGGCTGGTCTGCTGGGTGGAGGTCTGACGAGAGAGAAGTCCGGATGTAGAAAATGGAGGCCCTCATGGAGTGGGGGGGTCGTCTGGCTTGTTGCGAGGCTCTGCTGGGATGGTGGGCCAGGGCTAGAACCCGCCATCCCTCCCGGGCGCCTCGTGAGCGGCTGGTCACAGGGAGAGCCAGTAGCAACACTGCCCCATGTCTGCGAGTTCGGTTCTTTTTAACACTTAAAATATAGTGACAATATCTTAATGTAATTTTTGGGGAGCAGTGTGTCATTGATCACTAAGCAGTGTTCAGGGTTTACTTCACTGTATTCAGGGATCAGTCCTGGCAGTACCAAGTAAACCATACATGGTATCAGGGATTAAACCTGAGTAGGTTGAATGAAAGGCAAACTTGTTAACTTTGGGGGAAATCTCTTTCCTTACTTATGCCTTTTTAAATGATGTCTAATATTTATTTCTTTAGTTGTTTACAATATTTTTTTTCACTTTCATTTTAATGATCTTGAATATAATGTGAGGTTTGCTGACATCATTTACGTTATTGTATTATTTATAGAACCTATAGTGTGCTAAAGAACTAACAAAATTATACATGGAATCCAATAAAAAAATATACCACTCAGGGCTGAGTGATAGTACAATGATTCTAACATTTGCTTTTAAAGCAACTGACCTGGGTTTAATTCCCGGCATCCCACATGGTTCCCCAATCCTCACCAGGAGTGATCCATGAGTGCAGAGCCAGGAGTAAACCCTGAGCATTTTTGGTCGTGGCCTCCAACAAACAAATAAAAATCATAGTAGAGGGACTGAGGCACATATTTTGCATGTGGATTACCCGTGAGTTCTCTCCTTGACACTTCAAGATTCACCAAGTATCACTGGAAGCTGAAGAGCACCACCTGGGTGGTTGCATAATCTTTGGCAATGCATGGCCTGAGCTGCACTGAATCTCAGATCTTCACACTGAGCCACCACCCTAGTTACTGGAGAATCACCTGGAGGTGACTACCTTGTAACTCCCAAAAAGAGAAATGTTCTTCTTATCAAGGTACAATCTCCACAGGTATCCTTTGGTTAGAACCTGGATTATCTGATCATATTTAGGATTCATTAATAACATTTTAAATTCTTTCCCTCCCCCACTATACTAGAATGCACATATGGACAAAATTCTGAAGACTTTTGTCCCCAGGGTCAGGTACAAAAAAGTCTCACCCAAAATTTTTTTTAGGAATTCTGAAACAGCATTGCTAGTCTCAACAACCTGTAATTATTGCTTCTGTTCACTAACTCTGCCAGCTCCAGAACATTTGGGTCCATCAATATAACAAATGCTACTTAAATCTGAAGGTGAATAAATCCCAAAAGACAACTTTCTTGCAAACTAGATGCACTTCTAAGACAATGAACTTGATTAAGAATTTATGAAAGAGTGTGGAGTAAATGCCTTTATAGAAATATTGTGTTCATAGATAGGCTGTCAGTAGCTATAAGGTACTGAGAATTCATCAAAAGAAGGTAGTGACACTTCAAAATCAATACACATAATGGGGCACTCCTTCCAACTAAAATTAATGCAGGAATGGTTTATATGTTTACTGAGATTATACAGTCTTGGCTTTTGAGGTGACAGCAGATGGTCCGATAAGAAGTGGCAGGACTAAGTGCAGGCAACGAGCATCTCATCTCAAGCTCTCTTAACCATGAAATCTATGAATTTATGCTTAACTGAATGATGAGAAAATAAATAATGTGAAGTTCTTAAGGCAAGTCAGGGTGCATTGAGTTTACCTTGTTCTTCTCAATAATAATTAAGTCGTGCAATTTCTGTCTAACTCATTATTAAAAGGAGTGTGCATTTCTACTTTTCTTAAAATGTCACTCATTGAAAAATGTCACACATGCTTGTACTGTTGCATTTCATTTTAGATACTTTGTGACTTGGCTTAGATAATTTTTATTTCCTATTTCCAAGCTTCAGATCCCTAGCCAAGTAAGCATCAGTGCTCACTCTATTTTCCAATTTCTATCATTCTTTAAATATCATTTGGGGTGATTTTCAGTACTTCATGTATTTTTTTATTCTCTCATTTTTATACAGAATATTAGCATTGTGTACCCACATACTTTTGTTTGTTTGTTTAAAATATATAGTAGGTTAGTTAATCATACAATCTAATATCAGATAGCAGTATATTGAAGGAAACATAGTAATATCAAAACTATGTCTTTATTCACCTATGAGGTGAGTAAATATTAATTTTTAATAGTCCTGGAAAATTAATTTTTCAGCTGAAACCCATATTCATCAATAAATTTAAATTATTTTTAAAACAAGCAATGATTTTTTTCTTGAGAAATTGTTTCTGACTCTTTAAAGTTATTTAATTTAAAATATCATATTAGAAAAATTTGATTTATAAGATATGTATGTATTTATATAAACTCACAAGATAACAGAATCAATTTTTTCTAATATGATGTTTTAAATTAAATAACTTACATACATACATATATTAAATATCTTACAAACATACATATATGTATGCATTTATACAAACTCACATAACATACATGTGTGAATTTACATAATTACATACATATATGTATGTGAGTGTATATATATATACATATATGCATATGTGTGGATGCTTTTGGTTCTGAATATAACTAATGGCAAGGAAATTTAACTCAAAGCTGGAATGACTTTCCTCCGAAAACTAGATATTGAGCTCCTATTTGATCCAGCAATACAAATCCTGTGACTATATCCTGGAGACCGAAAAACACATAGCAGAAACATTATCTGTACTTCTTCATTCATCGCAGTGCTATTCACAATTGCCAGAATCTGGAAACAACTAAGTGCCGAGAACAGAGGACTACTAAAGAAACTGTGGTACATCTACACAATGGAATATTATGCAGCTATCAGAAAAGAGCGAAATTATTGAATTTACCTACAAATGGATGAACATAGAAACTACCATGCTGAGTGAAATTAGTCAGAAGGAAAAGGACAGATATAGAATGACTGCATTCATTAATGGGATATAAATATATACCAGTGTTCCACATCCAGACCTCCTTTTCATCAGAACTCCATCCAGCAGAGGAGCCTATCACACCAGGATCATCGACACCCACCCTGCAGCAGTTTTTTTTTTCTCAATCCTGCCCAGGTATGCTGATCCAGAGACTCACAGACATGGGGCAGAGCTGCTAAAAGCTCTCCCTGTGCCTAGCTGCTCACGAGGCGCCTGGGAGGGATGGCGGGTTCTAGCCCTGGCCCACCACCCCAGCAGAGCCTCGCAACAAGCCAGACGACCCCCCAACTCCATGAGGGCCACCATTTTCCACATCCAGACCTCCCTCTCATCAGAACTCCATCCAGCAGACGAGCCTATCACAGCCCACTTGCGGCCATGCGGTTCAATCAATAATTGCTGTATTTAGAGGTGACTACAAAAGTATGCCACCCACGCGGCAAGCCTGGCAAGCTGCCATGTCGTATTTGATATGCCATATACCAGTAACAATTATGTTAGGTCATTCCCATGACCTGATATAATGGTTTGAGGCTCTTTGTGTTCCTGGAGCAAGCAGATGCCCTTTGGCTCTACTAGCATGAGACAGGACATATGGAGATGTTACTGGAGCCCGCTCAAGCAAATTGATGAAGAACGAGAAGATAGTGATAGTGATAGTTTTACTAAATGTGGGAAATGGTAATGTAGGACGAGAACTCACCACTGAATATACACAAACAGACTTACATGGTAAAAACCCCTAAATGTCTGTAGGGCAAGCCACAATGTGTAAAAGAAGAGAGAGAGATAAAAAGAGAGAGACAGAGAGAGGCAGATAGAGAAAGAGAGTAAAAGAAAAGGTGCCTGCTATAGAGGCAGGCTGGGGGGGGGGGGGTAAGTTGGAGGGAATGTGGGACATTGGTGATGGGAATGAAGCACTGGTGGAGGAATGGGTGCTGGAACACTGTATGGCTGAGAACCAATTATGAACACCTTTGTAATTGTATATCACGGTGGTATAATACAAATTAAAATAAACCTGGAATGACTGTCATTATTATATTTAAGTCACTGAGAATGACTGTGTCAGTGAGGCAAAATATAAGAGCATGAGTAATTGTATTTTTATTCTATTTGAAATCAAGCAGCAGCGTCTCATAGAAGACTTCCATTCCTTCAACTCCCTGAATGTCACTTTATTCAGAAACTCATTATGAAGAAAATAACTGGACAATAGTTGAAAGAACTAACTGGAAAATAGTTGTAAATTCTTTTTAATAGAAATAGTTTTCCAGATCTAAAAAAACATCTGAAACATAGTTTTCTAAGCAGTTTTTTTAATTTCTAAAATATAATAATCATGAGAATTTTTGATATAGGTTCTTACAAACTAACACAAACTATGAAATTGCACATTTGGATGGATAGTCAGGAGCACAGTAAGAAAAGATGTAATTTCATCAGTGAAAACTTCGATGAATCTCTACTCCCTTCATTGTCTGCATTACTGTTGCAATATCCTTGCTTAGATGCTCATATCTCACTTCTCACATACAGCCAGAGTTTCTAACTGATGACTGTTCTTCATTGTTTATTCTTCGGATTAGATGTAACAAAACAAAATTAAAAAGAATAAAAATAAGAAAATTAATACTTTTTGATTTCCTATAGGAAAAATGTACTAAACTCATTCCAATGCTATCTATGTCCTTTCATTTGAGTCCTGCATTGGTTTTCATTCTGACAATTCAGTCAAAGTTTTCAAATTAGGCATTTCCCAAACACGCTAAAGAACTGTGAGGAAACTGGCATAATGGGGAGTAAAGTTATCAATGTTCGAAGACAGTTTTGCAATACATTGTGTGTGTGTGTGTGTGTGTGTGTGTGTGTGTGGAGCAGGGACAATGAATTAAATTGAAAATATGCCTACAAAATTTGAGAATTTAGCTATTTCAAAGATAATGTTGAATGTAGATACTTGCTACTTTATCTGTATAAGATAAAACAGATAAAATATATATGCAAAAATAAAATATTTTTTAGCTTTCAAGAAGCATTTATGTAAGATATAAAAAGAAAGACTTGCTAGTTAAAAAAGATATTATCATTAGTTTCTTCTATGGCAACATTATTAGGCTCAAGAAAAGTATTAACCCAGGTATGGATACAGAGAAAGCTCCCATAGAAATGGCTTTAGTACGTTTTATTAAGATTTCAGAAAAATACATGAATGAGCTTGCCTGGTAGGTTGAACCTGTAATATTCTTAAGTATGTGTTTCTTAAGCCCTTTCTACTATACTAAAACCACCTCTCATTATTATAATAGGGCATATTATAGACCTTTAACGTGGGTAAAATATTTATCAATATCACTTAGATTCTACTTGACCGAAGGTTTAGGAAACCTGCCTTGGAAATAAACATTAATATAACTTTCATTCTATGGTCAAGTATAATTCCGTACACAGAAGGTGGTAAGGATTTGTTTTAACTAAAACAATATATATTTTTTTCTCTCTTTCTTCCATCTGTTGCAGTTACAATGACTGTAGGTCATGCACACTTGGTTGTGGGACTCACTTGGTTTCTCACACTTAATGCCAAGGATCAAACAAGGTTCAGTTCTTTCTCAGGCCCAGGCACTCTACTTAAAATGTATTCATTATGTTATATTGTGACATTAGTTTATATGACTGTATATTTAAGGGTATAATTTTAGTGCTCTAAATATGTTACCACTCCATAGCCAAAGCTCGTGTGTGTGTGTGTGTGTGTGTGTGTGTGAGAGAGAGAGAGAGAGAGAGAGAGAGTAGGTTTGGCCACATTTGACTGTTTTTAGTGCTTACTTTTGGCTTTATACTCTAGGATTACTCATGCAGGTACTGAAAGGACCATATGTGGTGCAGTCACTTAACATGGGTCAGCTGCATGAAGGCAAGAGACTTCCCTGCAGTACTGTCTCTCAGGCCCACATAGATCATTCTTGAAGGAAAGGAGCAATGAGTCAAGAGAGGAGAGAAAGTGCCCAGAATACATATCCAAAGAGCAATGTAAAACCAATCTCATAGAGAAATAGCATTTAACTAATAGCCAGTAATCTATTTTACTGGCTGACTTTTAGATATATTGATTAGTGAATGGTTGTAGTTTTCATCTCCACAATTTTGAGTATTAGTGTTAAAGCTGTCATATTAACATGTCTCTTTAATTCAGGAATTCAATCTAAAACGTGCTTTTTGAAATTATATCACAGATGCTTGTTCATCTTTGACCTCATTTATTTGATGAAAACCTGAACCTCACATATATATTGATATTCATATATTTGCATGTATAAGGAATATAAGTAAATAATTTATCCCAATAAAGGATAGTGGTAGCTTAAACATGGCAAAATATGTTTTTACTACTCTATTGTTGGGAAGCAGAAATTATATACTCTATTCCTTGTGTTCATGTAAACCCTATTACCGTTGCTGACAATTTGATAAAATTTACATTCATATGTGTCACTCTGAGATGATGGGTTTCTTAGAAAATCTAAATATTCATTCTTAAACAGCAAAAGTCCCAGACAAAGGCAATGAATTTTTCACTAATTTGATAAGACCAACTAGCTACTTGTAGAAAATGGTGATGCCATACTTTCCTTTCCTATGCACTTTTTCTTTCAAAAGAATGTAAAGAAACAAAGTTTGAGAAATTATACATTTTTCTTCAGTAACTTTTGCAGGCAACTAAACCACCTCCGCTTCACTGATGACATTGTTCTAACATCAAACATTAGTCAAGCGGCAGAAATGCTGGCTGTCTTTGACCGAGAATGTGGAATGATAGGTCTACAGCTGAATCTCAGCAAAACTATGTTCATGAAAAATGAACTAGTTCCAGAGGCCCCATTCACTCTCAATGGAACAAACATCTCTGAATGCAGCAGTTATGTGTACCTAAGTCGAGAAGTCAACATGATGAATGACCTAAAACCTGAGCTGGGCAGGAGGGAAGAGAGAGGCATGGAATGCCTTCAAAAGCATTGAAGAAATAGCTAAAAAGACAAAGAACCTCCGGCTCTGGGCACATCTCTTCAACTCTACGCCTCAGAGACCTGGGCCCTCAGAAGCAGGATGAGAATCCTATTTGTGTCTCCCGAAGAGGAACCAAAAGAGCTATGCTTGGAATATCACTCCTCACTCAAGTGAAAGAGGAATCCAGGGCTCCGACCTCCGTCCCTCTTCCAGATTCAGGGACATTGTCTCGTTTGCCAAGGCATCGAAAATCAAATAGGCTGGACATGTAACGCGATTTGGAGACGACCGCTGGACTAGAGCCGTTACTGACTGGATCTCACAGGATGTCAAAAGATCACTTGGCCGCCCACCTACAAGATGGTCAGACTTCTTCGTCAAGACCCTGAACAAGTAAAAGGCTCGGCCAGAGCCTGGTCATGTCCTACATAGCTCCTAGGGCATGCTTGCCATGCAGGCGGCCGCGCCTGCTGGACTCGGAGCAAGGATTGAGGGCCTCCACTCAGTCCCCAGCCTCCAGGCCCAGTGGGCGTGTGACCCTGATCTCCAGCCACCACAGCCAACCGCAAGGCAGAGACTTGTGATCCAAGGCTCACAGCTCGGCCTCATGGTGAGCGGCCCTATGGAGTTCCTGGGGGAAAAGTTAAAGGCTCGGCCAGCGCCTGGTCGGTGTCCTACATAGCTCCTAGGGCCTGCTCGCCATGCAGGGAGGCAGCACCTGCTGGACTCGGAGCAAGGATTGAGGGCCTCCACTCAGTCCCCAGCCTCCGGGCCCAGTGAGTGTGGCCCTGAGCTCCAGACACCACAGCCAACCTCCGCAAGACAGAGACTCCAGATCCATGGCTCTTAGGCATGTGGTGGTTCCGTCGCTGCGTTTTAATCTTTCACTCAGTGTATTTTAGCACCAGGTCCTTTCAGGATCTTTCTCACTTGTACACTTCAACGATCATTCTATTTGCATTAAACTGGAGAGGTTTTGGGGATGAGGAATTATGATGTCACACTAGAACTCACTATTAAATAATCAGATAGACATATCACACATTATTAGTATCCTTAGGACAAGCCATGAAGTGTAATAGAAGAGAGATTGGGAAATACAAGGACATAGACAAAGAGATAAATAAGTAAAATGCACCTGCAATGGGGGCAGGCTGGGTTTGGGTGGGTGTGTTTGGGAATTGGGTGGTGGGAATTGGCACTGGTAGAATGATGATTCTGTAACACTGTATTGTAGAGACACAGTTATGAACATCCTTGTAATTTTATATATCACATGGTATAATAAAGGATTGGGGAAGATGAAGGAGAGAGAGAGAGAGGTGAGAGAGAGAGAAAGGAAGCAAAGGAAGAAATGCCTTCTCTGGAGCTGGGAGAGGGGGAATGTGGGGACATTGGTGGTGGGAATGGGGCACTGGTGAAGGGATGGGTGCTGGAACAATATATGACTGAGACCCAATTATGAACATCTTTGTAACGTTGTTCTCATGGTGGTAAAAAAAATAAAGATTTTTTTCTTTCATTAAAAAAAGACCCTGAACAAACGGTTTGAGGCTCTTTGTATTCCTGAAGCAACCAGATGCCATTGGGCCACACTGGCACGTAATAGGGTCAAATGGAAATATTACTGGCTCCCGCTCAAGCAAATAGATGAATAATGGGATGTCAAGTGATCAAGTGAACTTTTGCAGTTTGAAATACCTTTCCATCATTTTTTTGGGGGAGGGGTCAAACCCAGCAATACTCAGGAGTTACTTCTGGCTTTACACTCAGGAATTACTCCGTATGGTGCTCAGGATACTATCAGGATGGCAGGAACTGAACTCAGGTCAGCCGCATGCAAGGCAAATGCCCTAACCACTGTACAATTGCTCTGGCCTCCCTTTACATCATTACTGAGTTGAAGTTATATATCTCAAATGAAGTAAAATATATTATTTTTCAAATTATCTTGCATTTAAAACTATAAAATTCCATGATTGGTGCAAATGATGTGGCATGTATGTGTTCTGCTTGCCAAAAGGAAATATAGACACAGATAACTTTCAAACTCAAATGATTTAGACCCTAGAGGGATGTCTCGGTGGCATTAAACACCTGTGCTACAAAGTAAGGCCTTGAATATAAATTTTACAGACATACCATCTTCCAAAAACAATACCAAAGATTTCTGCTCAGGATCCCAGCATTAGGATAGTTTGTGAATCTCACAGCCGAGTATGGAATCTGGGATTCACTGCAGCAGGTCTCTATGATCACAACAAAAGAGGGTTTTATAAACCCTGGTGAACATAATAGCCAAGGATGTGAGAACAACAAGCAGATGTTTAAGCACCCACTCATTCAGTGTTTGGCCCCCACTCCCCCATCACAATAGCAACAACAAAGGGAAGGTGAAAATGCTAGTTAGAATAGCATAAAGAATGAACCAAATAGTACAGATCTAAATTGATAATTTAATAGTGAAACTTAACTACAGAATTCTGGAAACTGAAATTATATCTTATTAATAACCCTATAATTATTATACCATTTTAGCAGACATAGCACTTAGTTGACTCTTATTAAATTTTTAATCAGCTTAATCACTGATGCAGTTTATGTGTGAATGCTGCTAAGACTGATTTCCCTTCTTGTATAGTTGATTTTTTTAAATATAAGATTATTTGCAATCCTAGTGAATCTGCATAGATGTGCATGTGTATAGTTATAGGATCATTTTTTATAGTTTTAGTTATTGAGGTGTAGGATTAACAGTTTTCAGTTTGAATTATCTATTTTTTCTATTTCCTACTAAAAAGTATGCTTAATAGGATTAAAACAAAACAAAAACACACATTAGTAAATATTGGTTTCCTAAAGAATAAATAATAAGCGGTTTGGAGCTATCTTATAACTCATAATTTATTCATAGTAATCTAAATTCTATCTTTAACCTAGTTTTTTAGACATATAAAATTAGTTAAAAGAATGATCAATGACTACTTGTAAAGAGTCTTTTCTTTCCCTCGACAACTTTTTGAAGCAAAAAAGAGATCTGGAGGTATAGTAGAGTAGTAAGAAATAGTGACCAAGACACAAAATACTTTTTGTGTCTTCCACAATGGGGGAAACGTATTTATTCAATACCAATCTGAAAAGAGGGTGATATCCAAGATATATAAGGTACTGGTAAAACTTTACAAGAAAAAGCCATCCAACCACAGTGAAAAATTGGGAGAAGAAATAAACAAAAACTTCCTCAAAGAATATATGAAGCTATGAAATTCACTTATAAATGGATGAACATGGAGAATATGATACTTAATGTAATTGGTCAAAAGGATAGGGACAGATATTCAATAATTGCACTCAGTTGTAGAATATAAAAAGGAAGACATAATATGAAACTGATACCCAAGGGCAGTAGAAGTAAGGAACAGGAGGAGTGGTTCACAGTTGGAAGCCTGACTCAAGTGACGGGGAATAAGGCACTTGGATTAGAGCAGAGACCATTATGACAAAGATAGTTGGAAAGGATAAGACTTGTGTTAAAAGTAAGTAATTAATTTGATATTTAATGTTTTAATGTACATGAAAACTCTTCAGTGTCTGTATTGCAAACCATAATGCCCAAAAAGGAAAAATAGAGACAAAGAGAGATAGAGATAGAGAGCGAGAAAGAGAGAGAGAGAGAGAGAGAGAGAGAGAGAGAGAGAGAGGGAAAGTGTCTTCCATAGAGGTGAGTGGGGGGAGATGAGGTTAGGGTGAGAAACTGGGGACATTGGTGCTGGGAAATGTTCACTGGTGGAAGGATAGATGTTGGAACTCTGTATGACTGAAACTCAATCATAAAAGTTTTGTAATAGTCTATCTCATGGCGATTCAATTAAAAAGAAAAAGTGGTTGTCATGCCTCTGGTTGATAAAAAGTGCTTGTCTTGCTCCAGTCACTATATTAGGTTCCCTGCACACCTCTGCATATGAGCCCACTCATACACAAGCACATACACACACACACACACACACACACACACACACACACACACGCTATTAGTCTTTCACATGAACACTGGAGATAGATAACGTGGCATATTGAAAATTATATAATTAAATTTTCTTTATATGTAAATCTGACTTTAAAAACATGGTTACTAACTTTAAGTAAAATATAATTTTGTTGTGTTCCTTATTAAAGCCTTGGTACCCCACGAGCGGCGCCGGGAGTGGGTCTTCCGTGGGGCAGAGCTGTTCCTTGCTCTCCCTGTGCACAGCCGTTCATGAGGCAGTCAGGAGGCATGGCGGGTTCTAGCCCTGGCCCACCACCTCGGCAGAGCCTCACAACAAGCCAGATCACCCCTCCCTCACTCCACCGGGCGCCGCCATTTTCCACTTCTGGACTTCCCTCTCGTCAGAACTCCACCCAGCAGACCAGCCCATTACAGCGCGGTTCATCAATAAATGCTTTATTTGGAGGTCTTTAAAAGAGTTTGCCTCCCGCTGGACAAGCCTGGCAAGCTTCTCGTGTTGTATATGATATGCCAAATTCCAGTAACAATTATATTAGGTCATTCCCATGACCTAATATAATGGTTTGAGGCTCTTTATGTTCCTGTAGCAAGCCGATGCCCCTGGCTCTACTGGCATGAGACAGGACATATGGAGATATTACTGGTGCCCGCTCTAGGAAATAGATGATCAACGGGAAGATCGTGATCGTGATCATGATCCTTATTAAAGCCACTCATTAAGAAACAAATCATGGTGGAATAATATTTTTGATCATGTTTAAAAACCATATGAAGCATTTCAAGTTAAATAGATCAACACATATCTGTAAAATTTTAGACAGAATATGTGAAATATATCCAATAATACATGCAAAAAACTATGTAGATTTTATCTGATATTCAAGAAGCTGAGTTCTTGCTGATTTGAAACTAAATGATTTCATCAGTGGTATTGATGAATAGCAAGGATTCAATGGAAAATGTTATGAAAAAAAAGTCTGGATAACAGATAACAGATATTTCTATTTCATTCTTGGGATATGGTATATTGAATTATCAATATGACCAAGTTTATAACCTTAAATAATTAAGGTACCGAACTTAACTAATTTACTAAACTATAAATATCTATTCATTTTATGTAATGTAAAATATTTCTAATTGCATATTTAAAAATGCACACTGAAATACTCTTATATCAAAAAATCATTTTCAAGCAAGCTTTTTTTGCCTGAAAATAATACTGCATTGGACTGTTTGAATAATGTATGAACTGATTCCAAGCAAAGCATGAATTATCTCTAAAAAAATAAATTCAGCATAATATGACTCAGCTGTCTTTAATATTATCTTTCTACAGACTATGATTATATCAGCCAGGATACTGGAATTAGGGTATAGTAATCTACTGCCTAGTTATTGTAGGGTCTTTCCAAAACAAGTTACAAGAACTGAAATTGGTGATTTTGGTGAGAAGGCACAGTACAGAGGGAAAATAAGTTGAAAAAGTTTTCAAAATACCCCTTGCTAACAAATACTAACATGGAATATTGCACATTCACACTTTCCGGCACAAAATGATAATTAAATGTGTCATAACAATAATTATCATTGCATTAATAATGGAAAGGTGACACCTTGAATCCTAAATCTATATTTGTGAATCTTTTAGGTACAACATAAAATATGAGTCTAAAGCAGACCGGTTAATGCAATTCTATTATATTTTATATTGCTATATGAGGTGTAGGAATAGAAATGAACAAAGGAGTGAGTTGTGTGCACTTGTGTAAATTGTACTCACAATTTAATTGCACAATTTAAGCCTACAGCATAAATCAACTTACTTGATAACTTACTCTAACACATAGAATCATTCCATTCAATTTTATGTAAATTTTATTAGAGAAACATTCATTATAATTATTATAATACAAAAGCTCTAAGTGCTTATTTTTTGCATGTTATCTACAATTCCAGTGTTCTCCAATGGAAATGATCCTTTTCATATTATTTATATATATTGTTTAAGGCTATAGAAACCGAAATCTCACAAGATGTCTCTCAGAATGCTTAATGGACTTTTTAAAGGGTTGACATATTTTGCATCCTACATCTTGGATTTATTTCACTAAGGATTCCTGCTACTCTTAAAGGTTCTATGCATGCTACAATTAAAATATGCCCCTTTTAATTTTCTTGTGTCTATTCTATGTGTATTTATTTTCATAGTCTGAAAACTAACATTCTTCATCCATCTCTCACCAGAAATTCTGGCTAGGTTGACAATAGGATCCTCAGTTAAATTCTATTTCCCTGCAAAAGGAGCTGGAAACATTCCGTTTGTCTCCTCTATCTCAGGACTTGATTGATCCTTTACAAGTAATGGAAGAGGCAGGAACTTTGCCTTATTAAACATTTTAAATTGCCCAAGTTATAGGTGCAGCATTCTATTGAAAAAAAATAGGGAAAAGGATGCTTTTCTTTTAACATCATTTTTCTTCCAATAAGTCATGTTCCAACCAATAAGCATAATGTGAAGAAAATATCCCTCTTTCTTTCAGTTATCTTTGTCTTCTCTCCATCTCACACACACTCACACATACACACACACACACACACACACACACACACACACACACACACACACACCCGCATATACATTAACACTAACAGCCTGTCCCTATGTTCTTATCAAGTCTGGGATAAATCATGCAGAATGGAAAAGACTGATTGGAACAGAAAGACAAGGTAAAATAAAAATAACTAAACTATGCTTTCTTTAATAAACTAATAAAAAGAACAGCTAAGTACATTTGTCAGAAGGAAGACAATAATATTTTTAAAATAACAAATACCTAATAAAATTTGATTATAAACATAGCAAAGTTTTTGTACTATTAACAAAATTGACAAAATGTTAATAAACTGGGGCGGACTAATAGCACAATGGGTAGGGCATTTACCTTGCACAGGGCCGACCAGGGTTCAATCCCCGGCATTCCATATGGTCCCCCTGAGTACCACCAGGAGTAATTAATTCCTGAGCAGAGAGCCAGGAGTAACCCCTGAGCATAGCTGTGTGTGACCCATAAAAAGCAAAAAAAAAAAAAGTTAATAGACTGTCCAATAACATAAAAACAAAATTACGGACATCAGTAATGAATGCAAAAGAAAGTATTCAATTTCAATATGAAAAGCAATCCTGTGGCCAGTAATATGTTAGCAAATTAAATATTTAAAATGTCAAATTTTAGATTTTTTGGAATCTTCCAGGTTATTTCAAGTTATGCTCAAAGGAGTGAGTATCGGTGACGGTTTGAAGCAGAGTCGATCACACACTAGACAAGTACCTAACATCTGCACTATCTCTATCAACCCAGAATGCCAAGATTTATTAAGACATAAATTACTGAAAGTGGCTCAAGAGGAAATATGAAATATAAATAAACATGAACAAATTCATATATTAAAAAAGAAAAAACAGACCACGCCATAGAAAATCTTATCAAGAGTAGTGTCTGTACAATCAATAGATAACTCAATTAAAAAGAGTCTAAATAATGCATACATATATTCAAACAATAAACTTAAATAAACAAATGAGCATG
Organism: Cryptotis parvus; assembly: GCA_021461705.1. Taxonomy (NCBI): domain Eukaryota; kingdom Metazoa; phylum Chordata; class Mammalia; order Eulipotyphla; family Soricidae; genus Cryptotis; species Cryptotis parvus. Next base: position 86,620 of record JAJIBD010005498.1, on the reverse strand, counting down.
TGAAAAGATGTTCCATATTATTAATCACTTAAAAACATGGAAACTAAATAACAAAATAACATTTCAGAAGCATTAGCCTTGTTATAATAAAGAAATACAATAATAAATACAAGTAAAGTATGGAGAAAAAGGAAATCTTACATGTTGTATACAGGTGACAACATAAAAATGACTAATTATTTGATAAGCAGTTTCATATTTCCTCAAATGATAAATGTTAGCATATGGTCCAATGATTCCATTAACATCTCTACCTATCAATTTATCAATCTATCCATACATCCATCCATCTGTCCATCCATCTGTCTCTCCGTCCATCTGTCTCTCCGCCCTTCGTTCTGTCTGTCTATCAATCTATCGATCGATCTATAGATCGATCAATCATTCTATCAATCTATAGATCGATCTATTGATCTATCTAATCTATCTATACATATATATGTGTACACCAATAAATCTAACATCATCTAACAATCCATAGTGTTTGCAGTTTTCTAGAATGAAATGTTTGACCATAAATGGTACAGTAACGCTAATATTTAATACAAGATGACCCTTAAAGCATTATTCCAAATAAAAATTGTTATAGACAAAATGTTAAATACAATATAAATACATTTATTCCTAGCATCAGAATATGGAAAATAATAAAGAATAAAGGTAAATTAAGTGTGCCTATTAAGCAGTGAGATATAAGATAGGGAATGTGACTGGGAATTTATTATAGACAGTGGAGTTAATTTTTGGCATTTACAAATTGCAAAAGTAGCACATATTTTTGGTTATACTAAAATTCAAAAATCTACCATTTTAAAATGGTGAATTTTTAATTATTTAAATTTTATGAAAGTAAATTTTATAAATTCAATATGCAGTACTGACATTAATTTTAGGCCATATTTAACTATTTAATACACTCTTGTGTAGACGTTATAAACTTAGTTATAAAACTGAAATAGTTTGAAGTTTTACTTATAGTTCTTTAAAAATCAAGAACAATCAATCTTGATAACTTGAAATATCGATAGCAGAGAATAAACCTAATCACTTAAAATACATAATCAATAAATGGGAAATTATGGATGTGTAATTATAAAAGAGTAGTAGAGGTTTGGGCAGTAGAGATGCATTCTTGTTAGGAAAAGAGTGCAACTGATAATTATATAAAAGTGTATATATACATGTATATATGTATATGTATATACATATACACACATTTATTATCATTAGGTGCAGCAATAAGCTTAGCATAAACTGAGGGCTTAGTATATCACAAACAAATTAAAATTTTAATACTGTGGCATATTTTTAAGTAACCCATAATTCACAGTTCTTAATCCTGACTGTTCCAAATTCCCTGATAATGGATATAGGCAAATGGCTTTTATTGATGTACTGCTACTTGTATTGATGTATCCTAAATAGCAGGAGTATATGTTTGTTTCATTGGAAAATTACTGACATTGAATATGTACAATCACTTATCAGAATCATATACAATATAAGGCATATGCACCATGTAAAATTTTATATAGTTATTTTAATTATTAATTCCAAAATGCATCTGCACAAAATTTTTATTAGAGGCTGAAGACCTTTGAAGTTATTTCATTTTTATAGATATGGAGAGTTATAATGGGATAAAGTTGCTTGATTATGTGCTTTATCCATACATGATAAGAGTAAAATATTTTGTCTTTTGATTATGACCACATCCAATAGTGCTCAGCTCTTGTCCTGACTTTGTGCTCAGAGATCACTCCTGATGGTGCTTAGTGAAGTATATGTGGTGCTGGAGATAGAACCTGGGATAGCTGTGGGGGATGCTGCCGGGGGTCCCCGACAGTGTCAGGACAGAAGTTCTCTTCTACCTCTGAGGACGCCAGGGGAACAGATAAAAACTCACAAGTCCGGTGCAGTTCCAAAAAGGCTTTTAATAGTGCAAAAGCTCTTCCACAGCACTCCAATATAATGAACAAACTCTAGCTCTAGTCTGAACTTAGACCATACAAAAGAGCCTAAGTCTCCCACCAAAGAGACAGAGGATCTCACCTGAGATGAGTCCTACCCAGAAGAAGGAGCAAAAGGCCAAAGAGCCAAAAGCCAAAAGCCAAAAGCGAAAGGCCGAGGAGCCAAAAGCCACAGGAGCCAAAAGCTGAAAGCTGAGGAGCCAAAAGTCACAGGAACCAAAAGCTGAAAGCTGAGGAGCCAAAAGCTGAAGAGACCTCAAGTCAGTCCCCTTATATACACCAAAGTAATCCAGGGAGGGTCTTGTCAACAAAGAACTCTAAATAGAGTGTAGTGCCACACCCTATTGCAGGTATAAACAAAGATTACCGCCAAGGACTAATCCCGAGATGATCTCTTATGTAAAACACTGGAGAGAGAGAGAGGGCTGACATAAAGTAATGCATCTTAATTTCATGAGCTTCATGTAATCTAGATGGTACCCACAAGGTCCTTATTATTATCTGCACCAGGGTGATTCTGAGTATCTTGTTCTCGTGTACTGAAAGGGTAACACTCGCCTGCTTAGAGCAAACTAGTATGATCCTTCCCATAATCTTCTTATAGTCTCAATTTAGCCAGGATGGTAGTCTCCTGGTAAATTCTAACTGTCCCACGCTGGGTGCAGTGGGTATAAAGAGGAGCTGTGCCCAATCTAGAAAACATAGAAGTCTTAGTAGATGTATAAGTCAGAAGTTATTCAATCAAGGTGACTTCTGTAACTGCCACACCCTCTAGCAGTTTTTACATAGAAGAGAGGTCTCATTAGAATGAACCTTGGTTTAAACAGATTAAGCTGGGAGTGGGCAAAACAACAAAGCTCCCAGATTAGCTAGATCTGTTATCCAACAGATAGCCAAGGGAAAAGCAAGAACCTTAACCTCTGTACTATGTTTTACTCCAAAGGACCAAATTTTGATAGAAGACAAGCTATTTACAGGTTTGTTTTCAGATTACCTTGCCAGGACCTCAAATGATTTTGATAAATAGAGTGAGAACTGATTGTAGTAGTATCACTGTCTTCCCGTAGATCATGGATTTGCTCGAGAGGGCACCAGTAACATCTCAATACTTCTTGTCACATGCAAGATAGCCCAAAGGGCATCTGCCCGCTCCAGGAATATAAAGAGCCTCAAACCATTCCATCAAGTCATGGGAATGAGGTCTATAATTGTTACTGGTATTTGGCATATCAAATACGACACAAGTAGCTTGCCAGGCTCTGCCGAGTGGATGGGATTCTCTTGTATTCATCTCAAAACTCAAGCATATATTGATGAACCACACTGCCACTTTGCACTTCGTGATCAGCTCTTCTGCTGGGTGGAGCTCTGAGGAGAGGGGAGTACAGATGTGGAAAATGGTGGCCCTCATTGTGTGGGGGTTCCTCTGGCTTCTTTGCGAGGCTCTGCTGTGGTGGTGGGCCAGGGCTAGAACCCGCCATCCCTCCAGGATGCCTCATGATCAGTTGGGCACAGGGAGGCAAGTAGCAGCTCTGCCCCATGTTTGTGAGTCTCTCATTAATTTATTGTGGTATTAGTATCGTTAGTAGTAAATAGAATAATTTTGATTTATCTTGAAAAATGAAATGAGAAAAAAGCAAACTGTATTACCTGTGTGTCCAGAAGACCAGATAAATTAGGTAGAGTTATGTGCTCAATATTATTACGGGTGTAAAATTTTTCTTCCAGAGAAACTATTTTTAAGCACACAGCCATTCATATTTTGAAATTCAAATAGAAATTGAATACAGAAAACAAATAATTTACAAAGAGGGTTATCTCATAGGAAGTATATGGTATGAACAATTTTTTATTATCATGACACATAATGTATAAAATATATTTCCCAGTGGTTTATCACTGTGCACAAAAATGACTTATGCTGTCAGTAGAACTGTGATTATACCCATTAGTGAAATATAAAAATTCAGCTCAATTAAATTACTTATGCTATTTTTTTTTCTTCCCTAGGAATATATTTTGACATTCAAGTACATCTTCATGAGCTAACAGAATTTGAAGCAGCTACAATTTATTCTGTTTCTAATTGTGGTTAAATGCTTATGTGATTCATCAATAAACAGATAGCTAAATTTCACAGTATATCTTAGTTAACAGAGAGATTATGACACCATGACAAGCAGTAATGCAAGTCAGGGGAAAGTTGAATGCAGATTTGTTATTTCACAAACACTTCCACAACTCAAAGTTTAATTTAATGTTTTCTATGAAAGCTGTTATCCTAGAAGAATACACAAAATAAATTTGAAAACATAAATTTCAATGAATATAACATTTTATCCTGCTCAAGAGTTAACAATTATTAACAACCACTTGACAAGAGAGAGCATGGATCATGAATGTGAATGTTTTTTAAATTATTTTATATTCCCTCACTTACAAGGTAATAATTCAATTGGAAGAGTTGAATATAATAATATGTGCTAAATTCTTATTATTTCTGAAATCTATTTCTGAGTATATTCTTGGTGCAGTGGTGAAATTAAGTATTGCTTACATGAACATACAGTAGATGATTTTATAAAAGTGACAGAGAAGTCCAAATAATTGAGTAGTTCTCAGAGATTTTTTGGAACATGCACACAAGCACTCAGACAAATGCAAACATGCACACATGAACATGCACATACATACCCACATATTAACAAAATATCTACAATTAAATGGATAATTGTGTATTTCTTGTGTCCTCCAAAATAATTTGAGAGATAAATAAGCCTTCTTGTTTTATTCATTTAACTCTTTCCAAACCCAAGATGATTAATAATAAGATAAGTATAATTTATAATTTTAACTTAAAATTATAGAAAATTGAAACATAGAGTCGCTCCTAAGCGTACACACTCCTCTATAATTTAAATTTAAAAGTAAGGCACACTTTTTACAATAATCCAACATACTGACAAAATTGACAGCACAAGTATGTCAAATGATGACAAACACTTGGCCCTGAATATAGCATTGAGAATAATAAGAAATTTTAGAGTACTGGTGCGGGGCTTGATGGGTGACAGGAAGTAACTTATGGACATCAGTAGAAAGTCTTAAAAAATTTTTGTGGTTTTGAAGCACAGAATTTGTGTAAGTCAATTCATAAATAGTGACCCTATTGTTAAGATGAGGCCTAAACTATATTAAATAAATTATATCAATTAATATAATAAAATAAAATAATATTGGTTATTGTCGGAGACACCACCAGGGTCCCCAACAGTGCCTGGAAGCGAGTTCCCTTCTATCCAATATACAATCCAAGAGCAGGGAAGACCTCCGAATCCGGGTTCCCAGCTAGGCCCCAGCCACCGGTGTAGACCAAGATGGCTGTCACCACGTGTTGAGGCCCAACAGGGAATGGAGAGGACAGAGAAGTAAAATGCCAAGGGAAGTCGAAATGGCAAAAAGGGGGAAATAAAGAGAGCTTGTTTTTTCTTGCAGCTTATTTTATAGCTAGAAATCTGCCGAAACTCCCAGCCCAGCCCAGAATGGGTTGGGCTATCTAGAGATAAAAACAGGAAAATAGCTCTATAGAAATGTAGCAACTTCAGAAGGCGTTCTGGCTGTTTACAAGGACCCAGAGCTAATTCAAAGCCTCCTAGCAGAGCTGGGAGGAGCTGTAAGCTAAATGTAACTTCCCCTGGCAGGGAGGGTCAAATGCCCTCAGGTAATTTCTCCCAGCACCTCACCTAATGTATTTTTATATGCTAATGTCTTGAGCCAAGATCTGCCTGGAAAAGCCTTTTATGGGGGTAGAGAAGGGGGTTTCTGAGATGGCATGTCTCTGTACCAAAGACTAATACTAATGCCAGTTAAATATTTCTCCAAGCCTTCACAAGTCTCGTCTACTTCACGGTAGTTTTGTATTTTAGTTGCCTTTGAGTTATCAGGGAGCCATGCTTGCTTGCTTGGAGGCAAATATGCTGGTAAGATCTAGCTAGTCCCACGATGATTGTGGTAGAGAATATTTATACCAGCTAGTACAGAATATTTATACTAGCTAGTCCCACGATGTTTGTGGTAGAGAATATTTATACCAGCTAGTACAGAATATTTATACTAGCTAGTCCCACGATGATTGTGGTAGAGAATATTTATACCAGCTAGTACAGAATATTTATACTAGCTAGTCCCACGATGTTTGTGGTAGAGAATATTTATACCAGCTAGTACAGAATATTTATACTAGCTAGTCCCACGATGATTGTGGTAGAGAATATTTATACCAGCTAGTACAGAATACATGGTCAGATAAACTGCCACATTTAGACTTCCCCCTTACCTATGAAGTGATTTGCAGGAGGCAAATCAGAGTAGATGCAGAGGCTCTTAGAGGAGTCCTGCAACAGGTTATCATTACTAAAATTCATATTTTTCTCAGAATTTATAATTTTTTAATCTAACATATTTTTTCTCTTCACAGATCACAGCCAATATACATAATACTTAATCACCATGTCACCTAGGTGTCCCATAGACTTTGGTCATTTCACACACTTCCTTTACCTGAATATCTTTAGATGATTGAAGAGACCTAATTCATGGGATCACTTGATCACTTGAATCCCATTATTCATCAGTTTGCTTGAGTGGGTGCCAGTAACATTTCCATTGGACCCTATCACATGCCAATGTAGCCCAATGGCATCTGGTTGATTCAGGAATATGTAGAGCCTCAAACCGTTCCTTCGGGGTCTTAACAAGGAAGTCTGACCATCTTGTAGGTGGGTGGTCACGTGATCTTTTGACATCCCGTGGGATCCAGTCGGTAATGGCTCTAGTCCAGCGGTTGTCTCCAAATCGCATTACATGTCCAGCCCATCTGATTTTCGATGCCTTGGCAAACGAGTCAGCATCCTTGATTCTGGAATAGCGATGGAGGTCAGAACTCCAGATTCCTTATCTCACTTGAGTGAGGCATGATATTCCAAGCATAGCTCTTTCGATTCCTCTCTGGGAGACCCGAATAGCATTCTCATCCTGCTTTCATAGGGCCCAGTTCTCTGGGGGAGTATGTTAATGCAGGGAGAATGGTGGAGTCAAGAGATGTGCCCGGAGCCGGAGCTTCTTTGTCCTTTTAGCTGTCCTTCGATGCCTTTGAAGGCATTCCATGTGGCTCTCTTCCTCCTGCGCAGCTCAGGTTTTAGGTTGTTCATCATGTTTATTTCTCATCCTAGGTACACATAACAGCTGCATTCCGAGATGTTTGTTCCATTGAGAGTGAATGGGGCCTCTGGAACTAGTTCATTTTTCATAAACATGGTTTTCTTTAGATTCAGCTGTAGACCTATCTTTTCACATTCTCAGCCAGCATTTGTGCTGCTTGACTAATGTTTGGTGTTATTAGAATGATGTCATCTGCGAAGAGGAGGTAGTGTAGTTGCCGACCATCTATCTTTACTCCCATTCCTTCCCATTCTAATTGTTGCATGATGTTCTCGAGGGTGGCGCTGAAGAGTTTTGGTGAAATGGTATCACCCTGTCGAACCCCTCTTTTGACATTAATGATCACTTCCTTGTAGATTAGTGAGATCCTGGTGGTGAATCCATAATACAGCTCACGAAGAATCTTGATGTATTGGGTGTATGTAATCAGCACCTCCATGATTGTGCGAATAATGGCGAGAGAGAGAAAGACACAAAAGGACGCTTGTCTTCAGAAACTCTTGAGATCATTCGCCAACGTGGCAAGGCGCGAGCCTCAGGAGACCAAATGCTAAAGTCCAAGCTTGCTAAACAGTGCAGAGAAGCGATAAAAGAAAATCTCAAAGCCAGAAGAGCAGAAATACTGGAAGATGCAACAGAAGCCGGAAAAACATTCGCAGGGCCTGCCTGTCCTTTGCCAACTATAAGACCAAGATGACTGCCCTCCGACGCCCTGATGGATTTATCACATCTTCCAGAAAGGCAATGGAGAAGATTATCCAGAACTTCTACTCAAATCTCTTTGATAGCCACATCCACCTGCCCACATACCAAATTCCACATGATGGATATGTCATTCCCAACGTTCTCCCTTCTGAAATCCGACATGCATCTCATCGGTAAAGAAGGGAACAGCACCAGGTCCAGACAAAGTCAGACCGAAACACCTGAAGAATCTGCCATTGGTACTCATCAGTACACTAGCTCGGCTCTTCACACGCTACCTGTCCAAATGCAAGGTGCCCTCCCAATGGAAAACCAGCAGGACAGTTCTACTGTTCAAGAAGGGAGACATTCACAACATCGGCAACTACCGTCCCATTCTCCTGTTGTCCGTCATCTACAAGCTGTTTACAAGAGTCATCCTGAACAAGTTTAGCAGAACACTAGATGAAGGACAACCATGCGAGCAAGAAGGCTTCTGGAAAGGATTCAGCACATTCGACCATATCCACACAGTAACCAAGCTCATTGAGGTTTGTAGGGAGTACAAGATGCCACTCTGTCTCACTTTCATTGATTTACAGAAAGCCTTTGATTCTGTGGATACTGAAGCTGTCATCGAAGCCCTAGCCAAACAGGGTGTTCAATTCATGGGAAGCAGCAAATATTGCTTGACACTTGTATCACTCATATAACTTGTCTTCCCGGTATTTATCGATTTGCTTGAACAGGCACCAGTAACGTCTCCATTCATTGGGAAAGAGGTCCATTATTGTTACTGTTTTTGGCGTATTGGATACATCACCGGTAGGTACAAATAGAAAATACACTAGAAACTTGCTTTCTTCAGCTTGAGATATATGTGCATGTGTATGTGTATTTGTGTGTTTACATGTATGCATGTATTTCTGTTTTTCTTTTTTTAAATTTATTTACTTTTTAAAATTGGATCACAGAGGGTCCAAGGAAAAAGAACAGGAAGGAGGGTATTTGCCTTGCATGCAGCCAGCCTGGGTTCTATCCCAGGATCCTATTTGGTTCCCTGAGCATTACCAGGGGGTAACTCCTGAGTGCAGAGCCAGGTGTAACCACTGATCATAGCCACCAGGTGTGACCCAAGAAGCCAAAAATAAAAAAGAATTATAGTGAGATTCATGGTTGCAAAGTTGGTCATGATGGAGTTTCAAACAAATGATGCCCCAACCTCCATCCCTTCCCCAGTGTTCATTTCCCACCACCAGTTGAAAATTATTTTTGGGCAACATCCTGCTGTGCTCAGGGCCATTTTTTTGCTCTGCACTGGGGGTCACATCAGGCTGTGCTCTGGGGATCATACATGGCACCTGGGATGGACTCTGGGTCAATCACATTCCAAGCATTATGTTCTATTCTATGTTTCCAAAATCAGTCTCTGTACTTCTAGGAGCATGCGGGGACTGGAAAGCACATAGGGTTAGGACATGAACTTTGGAAGCAATACAAATGGGTTCAATCTCCTGTAGATGATTTTAAAAAAGATGATATTATAAAAGTGTCAGAGAAGTTCAAATAATTGAGCAGTTCTCTGTTAGATTAGGAACATGGTTCCACATCAGGAGTGACCCCTGAGTGAGGAACCAGGAGTAAACCTTAAGCACAGCTAGGTGTGGGTAAACATTCTGTAAAATATAAATAAACAAGTAAAGGAATTCAATTCTATCAGTAAATCTCTAGAATTATATACTCAATTATCTATAATAATTTCCCTAAAGTTTTATCCCACAAAGTAACATACAATGTTAGGACTTCAACATGGAACTCAGGGAAGGAGAACTCAGTCCATAACGAACCATACAATCAAATGAACCATTACCAAAAGTTTTAAGAAATGCATAATTGAAATAATAGAGAAACTGAGATGAAATAGGGTATGACTAAATTGTTGAAGAGCTTTATTTCCAATAATTAAGGAAAAATTGTAATCTTTGGGCCACCTGGAAGGCCTAGGGATTACTACTGGGTTTGCATTCAAAGATCATTCCTGATGGGTCTCTGGGACAAACATAGGATACCAGGGATCAAATCTAGTTCAGTCTGTGTGCAAGTCATGTATACTGTATTTCTGGTCTCGTATCTTCAAGAAGTTTTTAACTGCTTATAAGTATCAAATACACAAACAGAAAAGTTTCCAAAAATTCAGAATTAAGAGTTTAAAGCTATCACTTGATCACTTGAATCCCGTTATTCATCGATTTGGTCGAGCGGGCGCCAGTAACATTTCCATTGGACCCTATCACGTGCCAATGTAGCCCAATGGCATCTGGTTGATTCAGGAATATGTAGAGCCTCAAACCATTCCTTCCAGGTCTTGACAAGGAAGTCTGACCATAATGAAGGTGGGTGGCCACGTGATCTTTTGACATCCCTTGGGATCCAGTCTCTAATGGCTCTAGTTTAACATAAAGACCTATGGAGTAAAAATAATATTATATGTAGCAAAAAATTCTGCCCTTTGAGGTGTTGCAGATGTGACTGCAGACCCCAGCTGCATCGGCAGGTGCAGACAGGAGACAGGCTTGTCTATACCCAGGCCTCTGCCCCATGGGCCCTGGATGGTTGATGGTCTGACAGAAAAAGACTGGGCCCCCTCCGGGATAAATCCAGAGCCATGTCATAGCTTGGCCAGCTACCCGTGGTGCATTTGATATGCCAAACACAGTAACAATAATGGAACTCATTCCCCACGAATGGAGACCTTTCTTGTGCCCACTTGAGCAAATTGATGAATAATGGGAAGACAAGTGACAAGTGATGTAGCAAAATTAAAGTGGTGATTAACTTGGAGAACTAAGAAATAAAAAAAAAATATTTTAAAGTATTCTCTAAAATATTTTATGAAATGAAAAAATATTTTTCAAACAAATGAAAAACATTTTTAAGAAAAATATTTTTATTTCTTATTTCCTTATTATGTCTTTTATTAAGTCCTTTATTAGTCCTTTTTTAAGGAGAAGAGTATATTCTGCTTGTTTTGCAAGCTATAGTCAGTAGAAATCATTTGAAAATATATATGAAGCAAAGTCATTTCAAATTAACAAAACGGAACAAAATATATTACTTTAACATGAATCATTACAAAATTAATCAATTAAATTATATTTCCCACCAGGACAGAGCAATAGTACAGCAGGTAGAACACATGATTTGCATTTATCTCTTCCTGGTTCACTCCCTGGTATTCCAAAGAGGCTCTTGACCACTGCCACCAGTAACCCCTGGACTGAACCTGAGCCTGTGTGTGATTCCCCTAAATTACACACACACACACACACACACACACACAGACACACACACATACACACACATGCACACATTGTACTGGATCTGTTCGAGTGAAATATAAGATTAAGGCCATATTTCCTTATTCTTATCTTCATGCTAAGTAGTAAGTAATACAAAGGACATCAAACAGATTAAGCATAGAAAAATACACTTAATAATATGTCTATCTCTGTATACATGGGAGTGACAGGATAATACACACCTTGTTGCTTCATTCCACGTTGTAAGCAAACTCAGCAAAAGATATTGGCTGTTGGTATGTTGGGGTACTGAATGCAAGGGAAGATCAGCTGTGGGTATTCACACTGTAATGCAGAAAAAAACAAGGCTAGACTGTTATGCATATTTAAGAGCCACGGTAATTGGGTATCCTGAGCACAGTGAGGGGAAACCCACTCACATAGAAAGAGAAATGTTCCTTTCCATTTGGAATTATTTTAAAAGGACGCTTGCACCCATTCTTCAGCACCCCTTCTCTGAAATAAATGTTTTGCAATGTTGCCCAAGAGAGGAAATGAGTAATATCAGAAAGGTTAAAAATATGGATAAAAGTATTGACTTAATCCAACAGAATATAAAGTGAATAAAAGTAAAATAGAAATATTTATGTGGCAAATAGAAAAGTATAAACAATAGCATGCTAATTACTGATTATTTAACTACATGAACTCAAGACTTATGACTAAGTTTAAACACACAACCACTTACTGTTTACAAGAGACACTGTTTTCTTTCAAATATTAATTTTATTTGTGTATAATAAACAAACAAAAATGAATAGATTTTAAATGCACAGCTTGGTGAATTTACATCAAGTAAAGCACACATGTAAAATACTTCCATCAGTCTCTTGAAACCCTCTCTTGCATCCCTGTTACTCTGCAGTAAATTAACACTAATCCAGCTTTCAATATTCACTAATCAATATATTTGTACATTTAAATTTTTTTATTTAACATATTTTTGTCTTTTCAAATGTTTCAAATTAATATAATATTATGGTATATGTCCTTTTGCATATGACTGCTTTAGCTTAGCATATTTTTCATATTTTTACATATTGTTGCATGCATAAGTAATTTATTCATTTTAGTTCGTTATTGAATATATTCCATTAAGCATTTTTACAAAGTTTTGTGTCTCGGTCTATTAAATGAAATTGTTGTTAGTATCCACATACAAATCGTGTGTATGTGTTCTCATTTTTTGGTCACATACCAATTAATTGATCACAGTTAAGAGATTAACCTTGAGAGAAACTAAAAAATATTTTAAGGTTAGATTCAGATTTTCCTACTGCCACCTGCAATATATTAGAGTTTCAGATGTTTGAATTATTGCTGAAATATTATTGTGTATCATTTTTAACCATTCAAATGATGCACAGTGATATTTTGCTATGCTTTTAATTTTTATTTCTTACTGTTAAAATTTGTAAAAATATTTATTGAGAGGAAAATAAAATACTTTAAGTATTTTATATAAAATGAATAAAAATAAAATACTTTTCTAAGCTTTCTTAATTTTTAATATTCATGATAAATCATATCTTAATTATTATTAAATATAATTTATTATAGATTTTAAATACTGTAATGAGAGTATAGTGCCCGCATGGCAGAGCCTGGAAAGCTGTCCGATGCATTTTCAATATGCCAAAACCAGTAACGAAAAATGTTTATTGAAAGCCCATGTATCTTTATTGTGAAATCTCTGAGTTGTTTACATATTTTAGTTCTTTACTGTTGACACATGATTTTCTCAGAAATTCTGGATATGTATTTTTTTAAAAATATATACACTGGAAATATTTTTCTAATCTTTCTTAATTTTTTCATATTCATAATAAACCATATTTTAATTCTTATTAAATATAATTTATTATGGATTTTAAATACCGTAGGATGTGAATATATCTAAAATAATGCCTACCAAATTTCTAGAGGATTTTCTGAAATATTTTCTTAGACTAGTTTTATATTTTATTCTAAAATTTTATGTTATGAAGCATTTCATGCTTGTATTTGCACATGGGTGTTGTGAATTTTATGGTAATTTGTCTCTTCAGGAGATATTATTGATTTAGTTTTTATCCTTACTGTGTTACTCCATAGCTTTTTTTTACCTTTTCTCAGTACTTTGTATGATTTATTATTACTAGAATGTGTATGTAATTTAATCCAAGCAATGCCTCCAGGAGGGAGTCTCAATTTCAACACACCCATAGCTGTATTATATATCTGACTCATGATAGGTTAGGAATAGAAAATCATATGGTTTAACATCAATACAAATTAACACATCAAGTAGCAATATTTTCATAGATTCAGTTGTTACCAGATATTTTGAAAGCTGATCATTTTCTTCTTGGAAACAATTACTGAAAATTGAGCATGAGTAGTCTTGATGGTTGAAAATGTTAAGTCTAGCAGTTTAGACATGGTAATGAGCATGCATGCAAAGCACACCATCAGCTCTTTATTATATAAAGGCATAGTTAAAACGTGTGTGCCTCTCTGATGTGACATAAGGATATTAGAAGAGCTTGGCTCATGAGGTGAGCTTGCAAAGTATATTTCCTTAAAACATCTAAATACTCTACCTCTCCTTTAAGCAACTGCAGGTAAGACATTTCCATTAATTCAAAATCTTGAAAGGGCAGCTTGATGAACTGGTTTTGTACTTGCCAACAACTTGCAGAGATTAGGAGCTGCTGAAAAGATATCAATGGAGGTTTAGGGATCCCTGTCTGAGGATTTCAAATTAACAGCTAATGGATGTTTTTAATAGCTTTTTATGGTGGAATGAGGCTGAATGAAAATTAACAGCCAAAGACAACCACATTTTGCACAGTGAACTTTAACACTTTTTTACACAAATAATACTTTGATTAGACACCAGAATCCATGGTTTCATATTTACACAGAAAAAATCCAGTGCATACAAAAATGATTACTAAACCCATATGCATATTGCTGGAGGTCTACTCATTGTTTTTATGTAACTTGATAATCTAAGCAGTGATATCTTATTACTGTTTTAAATGTGCATTTAAAAACAAATCCATTAATGTTAAGTTGCCACTATGATGTATTTAATGTTTTGTTAAACTAGCCATGAGTTAATTTTCTATCAGAATCGGTTAGTATCATTTTTTCACACAGTTTATTATTGTTCTGGAAACTTTGAGGAAAGATTATTACTCTTTTTAATCAGTCATAAATCCAGTCCCATATCCCAACCCTCATTTTACTGTACCCCATGGAAGATAATGACAGAGGTTAGTATGTGTAAGTTTATTTTTACTTGCATTTATGCTTTTGCATGGGAGTTATGAAAAAATAAAGATACATCAGCAAAGACAGATTTAAATATTACCAATTCAGAAACGTGAGTGACAAAGGTTAGGTAGATAGTACAGTGTGTAGGGTGTCTCTCCTACATGCAGATGGCCTGCATATAATCCCAGACACTCAAATGAGCCTGGTCCACATGATTGCTGTACCTAGAGTCATGAGTAAGGCCCAAAAAAAAGTGGGTTTGGCCTAGACCCCTATTCTCAAAATGTGTGGCCATGATTACATGTTTCCTAGATTCTTAATTTTTCTGTCTTTTGTGAGAGGAAATTTATTGGAAATTTTATTTCCATTCCTAGTTCCATGTCAAATGATCACTATCACCATCACTATCTTCCCGTTAATCATCTATTTGCTAGAGCGGGCACCGTTAATATCTCCATATGTCCTGTCTCATGCTAGTAGAACCCAAAGGCATCCACTTGCTCCAGGAACATAAAGAGCCTCAAACCATTATATTAGGTCATGGGAATGACCTAATATAAATGTTACTGGTATTTGGCATATCAAATACTACATGAGCAGCTTGCCAGGCTTGCCGTGCGGGTGGCATACTGTTGTAGTCACCTCTAAATAAAGCATTTAGTGATGAACCGGTCAAATGATAATGTATACAATGTCAAATGATAATGATAATGTCAAATGATAATGTATACAATTAGTAAAATCTTTGAACAAACAGAAACCTAACCATTTAAATCAAAGTTGTATATCACAATGTGTTTTTCTATTATCTAGTCTTCCTTTCTTCCTTCCATTTACCTCCCTCCCTTCCTCCCTTACTTTCTTCCTCCCTTCTTCCATCCTCCCTTCCCTTCTTTCCTTCCTCCCTTCCTTCCTCCCTCCTTCCTCCCGCCATTCCTTCCTTCCTTCCTTTCTCCCTTCCTTCCTTCCATTTACCTCCCTCCCTTCCTCCCTTACTTTCTTCCTCCCTTCTTCCATCCTCCCTCCCCTTCTTTCCTTCTTCCCTTCCTCCCACCCTCCTTCCTCCCTATTTCCTCCCTCCTTCCTCCCTCCTTCCTCCCGCCATTCCTTCCTTCCTTCCTTCCTTCCTTCCTTCCTTCCTTCCTTCCTTCCTTCCTTCCTTCTTTCCTTCCTCCCTTCCTTCCTTCCATTTACCTCCCTCCCTTTCTCCCTTACTTTCTTCCTCCCTTCTTCCATCCTCCCTCCCCTTCTTTCCTTCTTCCCTTCCTCCCACCCTCCTTCCTCCCTATTTCCTCCCTCCTTCCTCCCTCCCTTCCTCCCTCCCTTCCTTCCTTCCTTCCTCCCTCCCTCCCTCCCCTCCCTCCCTCCCTCCCTCCCTCCCTTCCTTCCTTCCTTCCTTCCTTCCTTCCTTCCTTCCTTCAATCCTTCCTTCCTTTGTCACACCTGGTGTTGCTCAGGGTTTACTCCTGGATCTATACTTAGAAATTACTCTTATTGGTGCTCAGGAGACCCAGTGGGATGCCCATAATTTTTTCTTTATAGTGAGAGTAGTTACTGACTTTTGTGCAAAGTACAATAATTATAAACATGAACCTGAGGGGAAAAAATTGTATCGTTTAGTACTGAAAAACAATACTTAATTAGCACCACTACTAGTTATTAAGGTATAGGAGAAGAGCAAAAATACCAAACTGACTCTACATTATTCTGCATTTAATATTATTCACTTTAGAGCGAAAACAAAATTCACTTTTAAATTCACTGTGCTCTCAACATTATAAATTTCTTAAAGTATTTTGTGCAATGTAGGTTCAAAATATCAAAATATTTCTGCACTTTAAAGTAATTAAATTATTTTTAATCAAATTGCTTTTTGGAATTTCATTACTGCTACCTTTTAGCACCATTATCAAGTTGTGGGATATAAATAAGATACGACAGATATAGTCCTATCTTGGGAGACTTAAATTATTGGAATGCCCACATTTCTAGCAATTTGTTATGGAACAAGAATCATATAATTACTTATTAGTGTTCAGAAGATCTCAGAAAATAACTGGGAGAGTTAGTACAGCTAACTCTAAGCATAGAAACAAACTGGAAATAGTAAAAGCAAACAAACCAAATAGCATCTGGCACACATACACCGTAGAACTTGGTGTGACACAAAGTGCAAGTTTTAAATTTACAATCTTCTCCAACTTTTTTCTGATGAAAAACATTAGATTTAGTCATTTTACAAAGAAATAGATCATATTTCTGTAACTTCATAAGACATAAAAAAGCAAATTTACCATGCCACCAAAAAAAAAAAACTGTCCCTATTTTGTAGATAATGTAGTGCTTCTCAGGGGATCAGCACATTGGAATTTTATTGTTCATTCTGGCATTCACTAGCCTGGAATCCTCCCTTTCCAAAAGTGTGTTTCCCTGTTCTTTTTTCGCTACAGAAATCCCTTTTTTGTGACCATGAAGATAAGATCGTAGTTTGAGGACATGAGTCTTCTAGCTTGCAAGACTGGTTTGATGCCAATATAGCTCTTTTACCAAGTCTCTTGTAGCACAGGCCCATAAGAATAGTGGAACTAAATCTTCACAGTTATAATTGACAAAATCAGGCAGCCTGGGAGTATACAGAGCCATCTGGGAAAACTTTCAGGTAAATCCTTGACTTACAGGACTGTCTTTGGGAGTATCCCTTTCATTACCCACCCTACACCAGTTACCTTTCAGGTCTTGAAAGGTACCTTTCAGGTCCTGAAAGGTAACTGGTGTAGGGTGGGTAATGAAACTGGTTTCTCAACAGTTGGTGTTAAAAATCTAAATGTGCTTGATCACTGTTTTGTATTTAAAGAGTAAAGTTGCCTAAAGGGACATGTCCCTAAATCCCCTTCACCTCCAACTGACCTTAGTTTCCTGAGGATGTTGTGAAATTCTATGAGAACTTTTGGAATGGGGATGGTTTTGGTGTTTAATTCACATCCATGAGTCAATTAATCTACTTTGAGCCTTTCTGTGACTGTCATATCCTAGGGATAAAAAGGACACCATGAAAGGAAAATTTTGTTGTCAAAGTATTTTGGTACCTTGTGGGAACTCTGAAAGGTTGAAGTGAGGTTGTAGTCTGCAGGAGCAAAAATCCGACTCAGCTTAGGGAACAATCAGGACAGACTGAATTATTTCTGAGACCAGAAAAATGTAGATGAGTTTTACTATTCCTGATTACACAATACCTTTAAAAAGGCTGACTTCTCAGCCTTACTCCGCAGTGATTTTATTTTTATGTGCTATGCTCTGTGATTATTTGTGAACCTGACGGTTTAGAGAGCAAAACAGCAAATATTAATAGTCATTATAGCATTTGTTTTTGTTTCTTTTTTGGGTCACACCTGGCAATGCTTAGAGGTTATTACTCACTCTGCACTTAGTGGACCAAATAGGATGCTGGGGATGGAACACAGGTCGGCTGTGTGCAAAGCAAATGCCCTATCCACTTTGCTATCACTCCTGCCCCTAGATAATCATTCAATACTCCAAAAGACTCAAGACATACTAAAATATTGTTGATTATTTATATTTGTTTTCTCTCGAGTGACTAGCAACAAAAATTGTTTATGTTGGATCACAGTTAAGTTGCAAGAGTTCCAAACTGGTTATTGGGTCTAAGAAAAATTCATAGAACTTTCAAACAAAGTTTCTTTTTTGGGAAAAGAGTAAATGGATACATAAGGTAAAAGAATAATGTAAAAATGCCATGAATAACAAAGGGAATTTTTTAAGATCCAAGATCCTACGATATCTAAACTAAGAGGATGGCATTTGCTATAATATCAGAAATGCTTCTGTGGTTTTCATGGCCACTAGGTACTCGCTTGCATTTCTAAAGCTTTAATTTTAAAACCATAGAACTAAGAAATAAAAATGGAATGGACTAATTAGGGCCTATAGAAAGTTAGAGAAGAAACATCAGTCTATCTTTGTCAAAATCTTTGCATAAAATCCAACTTATGAGACCACAAAAGGAAAGAAATGGGGTTGGATTTTTTTCTTGGTTTCAAGACCTGGGTTAAATACCTTCATCTCAAAAATGATTGGATAACTGTAGGAATCTTCTACAAGCCGAAATCTGGATTCAATTAGTAATTACACCCTTTTTGTCTCAAATAAAGTTATAATTTAAGTGATATTAGAAATGATTTCTTGGATTTGAAGTTCAGAACTACTAATTTAAATCAAAGGAAGTTCTTATGTTTTTACAAATATGGCAGTTCAAATATTATATATGCATATTTACACACATATTTGATATATATTATATATGATAATATGTATACATATTATACATATATACATATTTGATACATAATTTACATAGTATGTAATATATGAGTATATGTACATATGTTTGTATATAAATTTTATACTTATCTGAAATTTTAATGAAAATTAAGATATTTCTTTTTATTTATGAATGCATATCTCTCCACTATTGTTTCACATCTGTATGGAGTTGTTGATAAGCCAAAAATTAGTAACAATTATAGACCTCATTCCCATGACCTGAAGGAATGGTTTGAGGCTCTTCGTGTTCCTGGAGCAAGTAGATGCCCTTGGGCTACACTTGCTTGTGACAGGACGTATGGACATGTTATTGGTGCCTGCTCAAGTAAATCAATGAACAAGGGGGAAGACAAGTGATACAAGTGATGAAGTTGTTTCTTCTAGTTGCTCTGATAGTGGTGTTTCACCTTTGAACATGCCTTTAACTTCAATGTCGTGGAGGGTTTTTCCTATGTTTTCTTCAATGTGCTTTGTGGATTCAGGTCTGATATTGATATCTTTAATCCATTTTGATCTGATTTTTGTGCATGGTGTTAGACAGAGGTCTAATTTCATTTTCTTGCATGTAGCTGCTCAGTTTTCCCAGTACACTTGTTGAAGAGGCTTTCCTTACTTTATTTTGGCCTCTTTACACCTTTATCAAAGATTAAATGATCATGTGTTTGAGGTTGGGTGTCAGGATGCTCAATTCTATTCCATAGGTCCACGGGTCTGTTTTTATTCCAATACCATGCTGTTTTAATTACTACTGCCTTGCAGTACACTTTGAAGTTATGAAAGGTGATGCCTCCAATCTTCTTTTTTTCCCAATGATTGCTTTAGCTATACATGGGGGTTTATTATCCCATACAAATTTCAGGAGTGTTTGGTCAATTTCTTTGAAAATGTCATGGGTATCCTTATAGGAACTGCATTGAATCTGTACAAAGCTCTAGGGAGTATTACCATTTTGACAATGTTGATTCTCCCCATCCATGAGCAGGGAATATGTTTCCATTTCCTCGTGTCCTCTTTTATTTCTTGTAGAAGTGTCTTGTAGTTTCCTCTGTATAGGTCCTTTACACACTTGGTTAAGCTGATTCCTAGTATTTGATTTTCTGTGGCACAATTGTGAATGAAATTGTTTCCTTTTATTCTCTTTAGTTATTTGTATATAGGAAAACCAGTGATTTTTGGGTGTTGATTTTGTACCCCAAATATGAACATCTTATGAACATGGTTGTAATTGTATGTCTCACAGTGGTATAATAAAATATTAAAAAAACAAGTGATGAAGTTGTTGGACATTTCATATTCTAGTTATATGATTATTATCTTATAACCTGAGAAAATTTTAGTGAATGATCCCTGATTTGTAAGGTGATGATATTGTTTGATCATGCCTGACGCATGCTTCTAAAGTAAAAGAATTCAATACAATATATTTTAAATTTTTGCTTTTTATTAGTAAATATTAACTCTTGATACCTAAATAAAGAAGATAACTACTTGGCCTTATAAGGCTTTACACCAGTATGAATAGAAAATGAAGCCATTTGTGTTAATATTAAAGATTAAAGATAGAAGTACCTAGGAATATTTGTTCTTTTATTTTTTTGGGGGGGTCACACCCGGCGATGCTCAGGGGCTACTCCTGGCTCTGCACTCAGGAATTACTCCTGGCGGTGCTCGGGGGACCATATGGGATGCCGGGATTGAACCCAGGCCGGCACAGGCCGGCTGCATGCAAGGCAAACGCCCTACCCTCTGGGCTATCGCTCTGGCCCCCATATACACCAAGTATGAATAGAAAATGAAGCCATTTGTGTTAATATTAAAGATTAAAGATAGAAGTACCTAGGAATATTTGTTCTTTTTAAAGTTTCGATAACCTTAATAACTAATGTGAGGGGGAGGAAAATATATTTTTATGTCAGGGAAGACAGTGATTCCAAAGACAACAAAATAAGACTATCTGATAAAGCTGAATTTACCATCCTGTGACTTAGTGTAAGTTTAGGGAACTACTTTCAACATGTGTCTTAATATGTTTGTACATGTCTTGAGAAAAATAAGATATATTAAGCTTAGTCCTGAGAATTCATTAAAAACTTTTCAAAGTAAGGATTGAAACCTATAAACAGTAAGTACAGTTATGTTTTTTAAGTAAGAACTGAAGTAAACGGAGATATTTTTGTTGAGGGAAAAGAAGGAATTCTGTCACAAAGTGAAATTAGTAAATGGAATGAAGAAAAGTTTCAGGATAGATGAAAACTAAGGAATGTGTAGTTCTGATGACTGCATTTTAAAGAAAGAAGCAGCATGGAAAGCTGAATTGTTACAAGGAAAGGATCTTAAAATTAAGTTTTAACATCTGTTGTCTATTTGAGTAAATCAGATTTTAATTTTCCCTCTCCAAATGCATAAAATTGTTCTAAGACTGTGGTGAGCTTTTTCAGTTTGTAAATTTTTCATTGGACTGGGTACATGGAAATATATATTATTCAAAAAACTTTATATTCCTTGTCAATTTTATCATAAGTAAATATTTATTTTAAGTAAACCTTACTTAATAGTCAATTTAATTTCATGATGTTTTAATTTAATTTCCATGTTTTTAATATCTGTGAAACAAGAATTTCCAGAAATAAAAATTATGAAGGAAAATCTTGGTTAGTTACAGGAAAAGTAAATATAGAAGTAGGAGAAGGGCTCTTGAGAATGTATTTCCTTTAATAATTTGGCCTCCTTGTGGATTAGACCACCTTGGTACGTTTAACCTTCTTGGGAAATGATTTCACACCTGGAAAAATGTTTGACCTTAATATATATGTGTTAATAATGGGTGTCTTACAATTTCAAGGGAATCCTGAAATCTCTTTATATCACAATTAAAGGACTTTCTTGAAAACTATTTTATAGCAAGATATTTAAGTTTGATCATTTTAAAGCTACTTGTCATTTGTAGAATTGCTTTAGCCTGGGTTCAGAAAAGTATGGTGAAAAAAAATTACCTTGACAAATACTCCAGAATATCGATTTGTTATGGAATGGAAAGTTAAATTTTCAGCTTATGGAAGAGATTGCCATTTAAAAATCGTGGATTTTCTTTTTTTTTAGATTTTTTTATTATACCACCGTGAGACATACAATTACAGAGGTGTTCACAATTGGTTCTTGGTAATACAGTATTCCAGCACCCATCCCTCCACCAGTGCCCCATTTCCAACACCAATGTACCCCACACCCTCCCACCCACCCCCAGGCTGCCTCAACAGCGGGTAGCCCTGTTTCCTCTCTTTCTCTCTCTGTCTCTCTCTGTCTCTGTCTCTGAATCTCTCTCCCTCTTGTTTTACACATTGTGGCTAGCCCTGCAGATATTTAGAGTTTATCACTTAAGTCTCTTTGTGTATATACAATGGTGAGTTTTAATGTGCCATTACCATTTCACACATTTAGTAAAACACTGGTATCTATTTACATCCTATTAATGAATGCAGTCATGCTATATCTGTCCTTTTCCTTCTGACTAATTTCATTCAGCATGATAGTCTCCATGTCCATCCATTTGCAGGTAAATTTCATAATTTCACCTTTTCTGACCAGTGCATAGTATTCCATAGTGTAGATGAACCACAGTTTCTTTAGCCAGTCCTCTGTTCTCTGGCATTTAGGTTGTTTCAAGATTCTAGCTATAGTGAATAGCGCAGAGATGAATAAAGAAGTACAGATAGTGTTTCTGCTATGTGTTTTTGGTCTCTCTGGTATATTCCCAGGAGTGCTATTGCTGGATCAAATGGGAGCTCAATGTCTAGTTTTCAGAGGAATGCCCATACACTCCCACCAACAGTGGATGAGAGTCCCTTTTTCCCCACATCCACGCCAGCACTGGTTGTTCTTGCTGTTTTGGATATGCGCCAGTCTCTGTGGTGTGAGATGGTACCTCACTGTTGTTTTGATTTGCATTTCCCTGATGATTAAAGATGAAGAGCACTTTTTCATATGCCTTTTGGCAATTCGAATTTCTTCTTTTTTGGAAGCTTCTGTTCATTTCTTCTCCCCATTTTTTGATGGGGTTGGCTGTTTTTTTTCTTGTGAAGGGCTACCAGTGCCTGATATATCCTGGACATTAACCCCTTGTCAGATGGGTACTGGGTGAATATCCTTTCCCACTCTGTGGATTGTCTTTGTATCTTGGTCACAGTTTCTTTTGAGGTGCAGAAGCTTTTCAATTTTATATAATCCCATTTGTTTATCTTTGCTTGCATTTGCTTGGTCAGTGGTGTGTCGTCTTTAAAGATACTTTTAGTTTCGATGTCGTAGAGCGTTCCTCCTATGTTTTCTTCAATGTACCTTATAGATTCATGTCTGATGTTGAGATCTAGAATCCATTTTGATCTGAATTTTGTGTATGGCGTTAGAAGGATGTCTAAGTTCATTTTCTTACAGGTAGCTGCCCAGTTTTCCCAGCACCATTTGTTGAAGAGGCTTTCATTGCTCCACTTAATATTTTTTGCTCCTTTATCGAAGATTAAGTGGTTGTATATTTGAGAGTGTGTTTCAGGATATTCAGTCTATTCCATAGGTCTACGGGTCTGTCTCTATACCAATACCACACTATCAAAATTACAACTGCTCTGTAGTAGAGCTTGAGGTTGGGGAAAGTGATACCTCCCATCTTCTTTTTCCCAAGAATTGCTTTAGCTATTCGTGGGGGTTTATTATTCCATACAAATTTCAGGAGTGTTTGTTCAATTTCTTTGAAGAACATCCTGGGTATCTTTATAGGGACTGCATTGAATCTGTATAAAACTCTAGGGAGTATTACCATTTTGATAATGTTAATCCTTCCAATCCATGAGCAAGGAATGTGTCTCCATTTCCTCAGGTCTTCTTTTATTTCCTGAAGTAACGTTTTGTAGTTTTCTTTGTAGAGATCCTTTACATTCTTTGTCAAACTGATTCCTAGGTATTTGATTTTCTGTGGCAATTGTGAATGGGATAGTTTCTTTAATGTCCCTTTCTTCTCTTTCGCTGTTTGCATATAGGAAGGCCATTGACTTTGGGGGTATTGATTTTGTACCCTGCCACTCTACTATAAGAATGTATTATTTCTAGGAGCCTCTTGATAGAGAGTTTCGGGTTTTCCGGGTATAATATCATGTCATCTGCAAATAGTGACAACTTGGCTTCTTCCCTTCCTATCCGGATGACCTTAATGTCTTTTTCTTCCCTGATTGCTATGGCAAGTACTTATTGAATAGAAGTGGTGAGAGTGGGCAGCCTTGTCTTGTCCCTGATCTTAAGGGGAAGGCTTTCAGTTTTTCCCCATTGAGAATGATGCTTGCTGTGGGCTTGTAGTAGATGGCCTGGATTATCTTGAGGAAGGGTCCTTCAATCCCCATTTTACAAAGAGCTTTCATCATGAACGGGTGTTGAATCTTGTCAAATGCCTTCTCTGCATCTATTGATATGATCATATCGTTTTTATTTTTATTTTTGTTGATATGATGTATTATGTTGATTGACTTGTGGATGTTGAACCACCCTTGCATTCCCGGGATGAATCCCACTTGGTCATGGTGTATAATCTTTTTGCTGACTCTTTGGATTCTATTTGCTAGTATTTTGTTGAAGATCTTATCGTCAGTATTCATCAGGGAGATTGGTCTGCAGTTTTCGTTTTTTTGTGACATCTCTGTCTGCTTTGGGTATCAGGGTGATATGTGCCTCGTAAAAGCTATTTGGGAGTGTTTCTGTTTCTTCAATTTGCAGGAAATGCTTGAAAAGAACTGGAAGTAGGTCCACTTCAAAGGTTTGGTAGAATTCACTGGTGAATTCATTTGGACCTGGGCTTTTGTGTTTGGGGAGACTTTTGATTACATATTCTATCTCCTCGATGGAGATAGGTTTGTTGAGGTATTCCAAATCTTGTTGCAGACAGAGGCTATAGGATTTCAGGAATTTGTCCATTTCTACTAGGTTCTCTTGTTTTGTGGCATACAGGCTCTCATAATAATCACTGATGATCTTTTGAATTTCTGTGGTTTCTGTTGTGATGTCCCCATTTTCATTTCTGATTCTATTTATTTGGGTTCTTTCTTTTCCTTTTCTTACAAGTCTTGCAAGTGGTTTGTCAATCTTGTTTATTTTTTCAAAGAACCAGCTTTTGGTTTCATTGATCTTCTGGATTGTTTTTTGACATTCCATCTCACTGATTCCTTCTCTAAATTTTATTATTTCTTTTTTCTGCTTGGGTTGGGCTCCTTTTGTTGATCACTCTCTAAGATCTTAAGTTGTGAGGTCAGACTGTTTGTGATGGCCTTTTCTTCTTTTATGATGAATGCTTGAAGAACTATGAACTTGCCTCTTAACCCCTGCTTTTGCTGTATCCCATAAGTTCTGGTAATTCCTGTCTTCAGTCTCATTTGTTTCTAGGAATCTTTGGATTTCCTCTTTGATTTCTTTTTATGACTTGCTGGTTGTTCAGCAGTGAGCTGTTTAGTTTCTAGGTACGTGCTATTGGTCTCCCGTTTTTGTGTACAATTAACTTCTTTTTTCAGTGTATCATGGTCTGAAAAAATAGTTGGCACAATCTCTATCTTCTTGATTTTATGTAGGTATGATTTATGGCTCAGCATGTGATCTATTTTGGAGTATGTTCCATGTGCACTGGAGAAGAAAGTGTATTCAGCTTTTTGGGGATGAAATGCCCTGTATATGGCTACCAGCCCTCTTTCTTCCATCTTTTCTTTTTAGAGCCAGTATTTCCTTGGTAATTTTCAATCTTGTTGATCTATCCAGGGATAATAGAGCAGTGTTGAAGTCTCCAACTACAATTGTGTTGCTGTCAATGTCTTCTTTGAAGTCTATTAGTTGTTTTAGGTATTTTGCTGGCCCCTCGTTGGGTGCATATATGTTTAATAGCGTGATTTCTTCCTGATATATGCATCCCTTGACTATTAAGAAGTGACCTTCATTGTCCTTCTGACCTTCTTTAGTTTGAAGTATGTTGTTGGATACCAGTATGGTTACCCCAGCCCTTTTGGATGGGTTGTTTGAGTGAAGGATTGTTTTTCAGCCTTTTATTTTGAGACTGTCTTTGCTCCTATTGTTCAGGTGTGTTTCTTGAAGGCAGCAGAATGTTAGATTCAATTTTTGATCCATTTTGCCACTCTGTGCCTCTTAACTGGTGCATTTAGGCCATTGACATTGAGAGAGATTATTGTCATGGGATTTTGTGCCATCGTTCTGTATAGATTGGTTGTTCTTTTGAGTTATGTCTTGTCTTATAGTAAATCTTCCAGTCCTTCTTTTAAAGTTGGTTTTGATTTTACAAAGTTCCTAAGCTGTTGTTTATCCAAGAAGTTGTATATCTGTCCTTCAAATCTGAGTGAGAGCTGAATAAAGAATTCTTGCTGAGGCATTCATTTCATTAAGTTTTTTTACTATATCCCACCACTGCCTTCAGGCTTGGAGGGTGTCTTCTGAGAAGTCTGCTGAAAGTCGAATGGTTGCTCCTTTGTATACAATTTCCTTCTTTGGTCTTGCTGCCTGAAGAATTATGTCTCTGTCTATGGCATCCATTACTTTGACTAGGATGTGTATTGGGGTCTTTCTATTGGGGTCTCTTCTTGCTGGTACGCGGCCAGGCTTCTTGGATCTGGATGCCTTCATCCTTTAACTCGGGAACTCTTCAACCAGGATATTTTTAACTTTTTTAATTTCCTTGGGGTTACTTTCCTGTCCCTCTGGGACTCCAATAACTCTTATGTTGTTCCACCTGGCTTCATTCCATTGTTCTCTGTTCCGTTGCTGATCCATTTTCCAGTCTTTTCCCATCTTATATAGTTCTCTGAATGCTTTCTGCAGCTCATCTTCAGTCTCACTGATTCTCTCTTCCGCTGCTGTCATCCTATGTTGAGAGCCCCTATTGTGTTTTTCATTTCATCTACTGAGTTTTTAAGTGATGATATTTCTATTTGTATTTTGACCAGAGACTCTCACTCATGGGGCAGAGCTGCTCCTTGCTCTCCCTGTGCCCAGCTGCTCGTGAGGTGCCCGGGAGGCATGGCGGGTTCTAGCCCTGGCCTGCCACCTCAGCAGACCCTCACAACAAGCCAGACCACTCTCCCCTACTGCATGGGGCCCGTCATTTTCCACATCCGGACTTCCCTCTCGTCACAACTCCACCCAGCAGACCAGACTATCACAGCCCGGATCATCCACATCCACCCTGCAGCAGTTTCTTTTCAGTCCGGCCCAGGTATGCTGAACCAGAGACTCTCAGACATGGGGCAGAGCTGCTCCTTGCTCTCCCTGTGCCCAGCTGCTTGTGAGGCGCCTGGGAGGCATGGCAGGTTCTAGCCCTGGCCTGCCACCTCAGCAGAGCCTCACAACAAGCCAGACCACCCTCCACTACTGCATGGGGCCCGTCATTTTCCACATCCGGACTTCCCTCTCGTCACAACTCCACCCAGCAGACCAGACTATCACAGCCCAGTCACGTGGCCGCTAGTGGCCATGTAGTTCATCAATCAATGCTTTATTTAGAGGTGACTACAATAGGATGCCACCCACACAGCAAGCCTGGCAAGCTGCTCATGTAGTATTTGATATGCCAAATACCAGTAACATTTACATTAGGTCATTCCCATGACCTAATATAATGGTTTGAGGCTCTCTATGTTCCTGGAGCAAGCGGTTGCCTTTGGGTTCTACTAGCATAAGACGGGACATATGGAGATATTACTGGTGCCCGCTCTAGCAAATAGATGATTAATGGGAAGATAGTGTTAGTGATTTGTATTTGCATCATTCTCATTTTTGCTCTCATTTCCTCCCGTAATTTATTGACTGCCCTTTCAACTGCTTCGTTTATGTTCTCCTGTATTTTTATTGGACATCTGCTCCATTTTTTCATTGAGCTCCTTAAGCATCCTACCAATTTCTTCTCTAAATTCATTGTCAGAGAGATCATGTACATCTGCATTCTTTTTTGAGTCTTCAGAGTTGATTCCTTCATCTGTTCTTCGAACTCGGGATCTGTGTTGTTTCCCCATGGTGTTGCAGTGTTCAGGGATAGATTCCTCTAGTGTATTGTTTCTTTTTTCTTGAGGGTATTACCTTCCCTTGGTGTTGAATTTCCTATTATTTGTATTAATAAGTGGACGCATGAGGGGCTGCCACCCCCCCCCGGCCAGCTGCACACCCCAGGGAGAATACCTGAGGCGGAGACAGGCCCATGTGAGAGCTCAAAATATCCGTTTACTCCGCTCCGCTCGGACTACTGGGGGTTGTAGTTTCACCTCCTGCTGAGGCCTGGGGCTCTACTAGGACCCCAGGCACCCGCCCGGCCAGCCGCACACTCCAGGGAGAATACCTGAGGCGGTGACAGGCCGGTGTGAGAGTTAAAAAGATCGTGGATTTGCTACATAGGTTTAGATCTACTATTGAGAATTATTATAACTGGTCTACAGAAACTTGTAAATTGCATTCTTTCTTAAGTAGAACTGAAATACTTTTCTTGATACTTTTAGTGTTCTTTATATACTTTGTTGAAATGTATTTACATAAACACTGGGTGAAAACTTTGTTATATACTAGCTAATTTGGGAACTTTTTTGTATTTTTGAGACTGTATTTAAAATTTCAAAGGTTAGTGTATATTAGAAATGAAGATTAATCCCAAGAAAGGTGAAAAGATGAATGTCTTACTCAAAGCTATCAGTTGTTAGAAGAAACATGGCACTCTAGCTCCTCTAGAAGTTGGAAAACTGAATATTAATACCAAAACACAACAATTGCTGATAGATCCTAATGATAAATAGCAGTTATTTTATAAAACCTAGAGCATTTGTCATATATTTGCTTATATATTCCATTATATTCTCAGTTGCCCTAAAATTTTTTTCCTTGATCCTTAACTCCTAAACAAGAATCCTTCTTCAGGCCCCTATGTATCTAGAGCACTTTATTAATGAAATTAATTTCATTATTATTAATATAGCACTTTATTAATGAATCACAAGAGAGTTTGAGAGTAAAGTTATAGTTAGTGGAAGGGCAATGTCTTATGAGGCAGATTCTAACCAGACAAATAAAATATAATATTTCTTTATTACTTTTATAACCAAGAAGGAGTTTCTGGCATTAAGCACCAAAAATAAACTGGGATAAGTACCTGTAATTTAGAAAATATGACAGTCTCCATGGAAAACGCCACCTTGCTTTAATTTGGTTAGTGTGTGTTAATGAGGACTTCAGACTCCTGCCTGAATAGTACTGATAAGTGAAGACTGACTCCTGAGAAATAAAAGCAACATGATTCCTGCGCCCAGAGAGGTCATTTAAGCTCAATCTAAAGTTTCAGGCTAAATAAATCTGGGTAATTATATCTGTTCATACTGTGCAAAACAGATATCCACATTTATCAGAACTACTTTTAATCTATTACAAAAAGTAAGTCGATTAGCAGTAAAGGTAGATAGAACAAGGTATTTCAGTAATGGACCTCCCAGAGAAATTAGATTTTGTTCTTAATCTTCTAATTTTTTTACCTCTTTTTACTGGAAGCTAGAATAAATATGACTTTATGTGACTATTTGGACTGGAGTTTCCAATTTCTAGTGGTTGACTCACATAGATGGACAGATCTGATTGTCTCTACTAAAGATCATAAAACTGTAAATGGAGAACTTAATAGACAAAGACAATACCACGGTGACTGCTATTTTTCTTTTTGTTTGTTTATGTTTCTTTCAGCCAGACAGTTGGTTCTCAAGGTTTACTCTTGGATCTGCTCTCAGGGATCACACCTGGCAGGGCTGAGGGATCATATGAGGTGCCAAGGATTGAACCCCAGTCAGCATGTACAAAGCAAAGGTCTTTAATGCTGTGCTATTTCTCTGGCTCTGAGTGTGCTGAGTTTTGTCTTTGTTGTCATTTCGGGGCCAAATCTATCAGTAATCCTGTCTCTGCACTCAGGCATTGCTCCTGGCAACTTAGGGATCATATGGTTTCCTTGGAATTGAACTTTGGTTGGCCATGTGTGAGGCAGGCACGCTACCTGCTGCTCTATCTCTCTGGCCCATATTAAGCCTTTTTCCCCCCCTGAATTCCTGAGTACAATAGAGTCGCTAAAAAGCCAGGAAGACATGCCATTTGAAGATGTTTGGGTTGTAGAGTATATAGTTCTTGTACTTCTTGCCTATATGTCCGATTCATTTTTATGTTAACCGTTTAACATTTTTCTTTCAAATATTTAGACAAGACTCCTTAAATAGACTGCTTTACATTCAGAGTTGAGGACTGTTTCTTTATGAAATAATTGTATCAAACAAGGTCTGAATTGTGGAGTTTCTCAAATGTTCCAAAGGCAGACATGTGAAGCAGAATAACTAACACTCTAAAACATTTCTTGGGTAAAGGGTATCCCTTAGGGTCCTGAAAGTGTTACATAGTTTACCTTTGAAGACCTATTTTCCCCCCCATCTGCTCAGTTCTATGTTTTTTCTTCATCCACAACTCCATAGAGCAGGAAATGGGTAGAGTTGCATCAGCACCCTGAACTCATTATAGTATGAATGAAAAGCTGATTGTGAGGCCTAAAAAAACTAGCATATTAGTGCTAGTATAAATCTACATTATAGCAACAGGTGGTCCTTATACAAGATTCCCCACAGCAGAAGGTCAATGGGCCTTTAAGTAGGAAGTAGCTTGTTTGACTTGACAGCCCAACTTCTGTGACACGGAAGGAAGAACTGACATAAAGGAATGAAACTGTAAAGCATCAACATCAGACAAGGATGGCTATCATTTAGACACAAACTACTACCCTTTTCTAAAACTCTAAGACCATAGTAGTTTGTCTTCAATTTCCCCTTCCCCATTCCCAGCCCTCCCCCAAAGCCAAGCTGCTTGTTTAGCTTGCTACAGGTAAAATAATGTGTGTCATGAGATGTACATGACTTTTAATACCAATTCTGGTGACCACCGGTCTAGAATTCATCTTTCAATTATTTTCTGCTCTTTCTGAAAAAAAAAAGGAAAAAATGCCTTTCTTGAAACTGGAAAGACAAAATTCTTTTACTGAAAACCAGGGTTCACCATCTTCCAACCTGAACGGTAATTTTTAAACTCTCTTTCTTGTTATGTTATTGTGATTTTCATATGACTATCACCCCAGGTAGCAGAAACACTGAACCTTTACAGACATACCATTGCTATTCCTATCAAATCACTTGCAATGATTTAAAGATATTGTTTTGAAATGGTGTATGTGTAGAATCTTATCACTAGAGTACTATAAATAATAATGCCTAAAATTTATATAGTCAATGTGTAAAAGATCTATACAAAAATGATGTAAATCTCTTTTTGGTTCAGGTATATAGTCTTTAAGTTGTAAATCTAAACTTTATGTACTGTAAAAATAAATTATTGTCTTTCTGCAAAATTCAAAATTATGTCAACTGAAAAATAAATAGAACAAAGGACTTTATTAGCATGAGGATAGTTTAAGTTGGGAAAGCTGTCTACTATCAAAGACTAGAGGACAAATTTTGAAGAGAGAATGTGGAGTCAGATTTTATGCCCAGAAAGATAGACTGATATAACAATTAACACATATTATAATAGCTTTTCAGAAAACTCATGCATATTTATAATGGGGAAAGATAGAAAATTATGGTTGAGAATAAAACAAAGGACATACAGGACCTATGTAGAATACAGCAGAGGAATATCCCTGGGGGAGGATATATTTTTAGTACAACTATGTAAAGGAAAGTGAGTGAAGAGCAAAAAGCACTCGACTAAGCAATCATTGCTTGCTGGTACTCTTCACCAGGGTCACTAAGAATACTTATTAGTACATATAGAAAATTTATAGAATCCTACTTTGAGCGAATCAGAGGTAGCTTCACTCTGGGAGAGGCTTCCAAACTATGGGATTCAGGGAAATTCATTTTAGCTTTTCTTAAGTCCATAAACTTTTCCAAGATGTCAGAAAGGGAGAGAAAAGGTGGACCAAGGCTGGAAAAAAAGTGTTGACAACATTATTTTTATTAAATTGATTGTTAACATATGAGAAATGTTTTATACTTAATATAAATTGAAATAAATGATTTGTAAAAGAAGATATACCATAGTGCTTTAAACATGTGATCAAAAAGTGCATTTTAAACTATAGAGATATGAAACTTTGAATTCAACACCCAGAACAGACAATTATGTACATAATAAAGTTTCTAGTTCTTTAAATTTCAATGTAGTAAATAGATTAGATAAAATATTCATTCCCATTATATCTTTAGCTTTAGAGTTGTTTTATTCATTTGATTAATAGGCAGAGAGACAGGGTAGGTAGGGGTGTGTGTTTGTGTGTGTGTGTGTGTGCAGGAGGGACCAGCACTTGTCAATAAGCATTGAAAAGTAATAAAGCTAAGATAGATATGATCTGAGAAGAAGTTATGACTGTAGCCTCCACTCTGAGATAGATACCAGCCTCAAACCCTGGATTGGACCCACTTGTGAAAGGATTCTCTAGGAACAAAGACCCAGATAGTATTCTCAGTGACACAACAAAATGGGGAAGGCTGACCAAAGGAGAATGCTTCATTAGGAAATAGGATTATAAAAAATGTTTTTTGATTTGAGTTAATATATTGTCTCTTTGAATCAAATGAAACAGCATTCCCATAGTCTCTAATTGCTTGTTACAGCTGTCCTAAATTAATAGCATGCTTTGTTAATTTAAATTTTAAACTGTGAGTTCAATAATAAGTCTAATATTAAAAAAGGGTTGACTATAGGTTACCATAAAGAAGCTATGCTAAAGTAGCATTATAAAGGATATTCTGTACTTTTATATTTCTATTCTGAGGAAGGCTATAGACAAGTGCAAGAACTAAGATTTAGAAGTTTATTGAAATAATCCCTTTCAACAACCACCTAATGGTGGTCAACGACCACCAAAATGGAAGGAATCTCACCAAGTTATCTAAACTCTCTCACCAGTATATATTTAATGGAATAATGGAATTTTTGATCGGGTTCATTTCTCCAGGAAAAATCAACTCCATCTATGTCATTCAGTGTTCAGACACCAAAATGAAACTACAGTTGTGAACCCCTTGGGGACTTTTCTTTTTCTTTATGGCTTTTTTTGCTTTATACACCCCACCAGGCAACATTCAGGGCTTGCTTTGGGCTCTGCACTCAGTAATAACTGCTGGTGGTGCTCAAAGATCATACGGGATGCCTAGGATTGAACCTGGGTCAGTCATGCAAGGCAAATAATGGGGAAAGGTATAAACTCATGCCCCTGAGTACTTTTCTTTAAAACTTTTCAACCTTTGGGCCCGGGTGATAGCAAAGTGGGTAGGGTGTTTGCCTTGCATGCGCCTACCCAGGTTTGATCCCGCATCCCATATGGTCTCCTGAGCACCTCCAGAAGTAATTCCTGAGCAAAGAGTGAGGAGTAACCCCTGAATGTCACTGGGTGTGACCCAAAAAGAAAAAGAAAACTTTTCAACTTTTCTTAAAAAAAAAATCTAACCCCAAAAACCTAATAATGTCTATTAATGCCAAATATTTTATTCCAGAAATGTAAGAATAGCTCAATACATACAAAACAATTAATGCAATGCACTATATCAAAAGAAGGATCATTTGATCATTTGATCACATCAACAGATACTGAAAAAATCTTTGTTAAGATGCAATGCACAGGGCCAACAGATTATACAGTGGAAAATAAGGACACTGAGCTTGCACACAGATGACTGTTATTAGCACCTTCAGCACTGGATATAGTCTCTTGACTGCACCAGTCTTAATCTCCCAGTGCAAAGCCAGGAATAAGTCTGGTATGGCCTAAACATCAAAAAAAGAAAGAAAAGAGACTCAACAACTTATCCACAAAATAGGTACAGGAAAAACATTACTCAAAGTAGTGACAAGCACACAAAACAAACTATAGTATACATTACACTGAACAATAGAATTAGAAAAGCTTTCTATGTTGTTAGGAATATGGCAAAAATGTGCACTTTTTCATGTTTATTTAATCAATTTTGGAAGCAATTCCCGATAAATCAGGCAAGGAAAAGAAATCAAAGACATGCAGACATCGAAAACATCCAAAGACATTTTAGCAAAAATGTTAAAGGATAGCTATTCACACATGGTATTATGATGTCATGTAAAAGAATAACCTAAAAAC
This sequence comes from Cryptotis parvus, assembly GCA_021461705.1. Taxonomy (NCBI): domain Eukaryota; kingdom Metazoa; phylum Chordata; class Mammalia; order Eulipotyphla; family Soricidae; genus Cryptotis; species Cryptotis parvus. The sequence continues at coordinate 52,580 of JAJIBD010005498.1, read as the reverse complement.
TGAAAAAAAACTGAAATATAAGATGATTATAAATATCAAAACAATGCAGCGAAGTGTCAGTCAGGTAACAAAGTAACATACAGAAATCTGTTACATTTCTCTATTTAAATGGTAAACTGGAAGGAAAAGGAATAGAAGACAGCTCTATCTAAAATAGCGTTCAAACATCAAACACCAAGAATCAACACAGCATACAATTTTGAAAACGTATATTAAGAACTATATCACGATTAGAAGAAATAGAAAAGAAACGCAAGAAATTAGAAACACACTATTTGTTTCTAGACTAAACACTGCAAAAATAGCCATAAGAACCAAAGCAATACATAAATTCAATGCGATCCTTAACAATATTTTGATTACATTTTCAAGAACTTAGAACAAATGTTATTAACATTGTACAGAATTATAAAAATTCCTAAGATGACCAAAGATATTCTGAGGAAGAGGATCAATGGTTTTGTATTGTTTACTTTTAAATAATACTATAAATCAATGTAATTTAAAAAAAAGCTTTTGGACAAGAATAAAGGCAGGCACTCAAACAATGGAATTGAGCTGAACACTCAGAGATATGTATTTAGTTATATGGAGAGAAGTCTGTGGTAAACGTGCTGGGCATGTGAAGTGGGGCAGGAAAGTCTCTTCAGCAAGTGGTGTTGACAAAACTGTTAACTGGATTTCCATACTTGTCCATTCTTTGTTGCCCAATATTGAAACCGTATACCTATATTCAAGTTGGTGTAGCTTAGGGAGTGTCCTTATGCTACAGATAAGGGTATATGTGCTCTCAGCTTTATTCAGAGTCATTTGTTTATTTTAAGTCTTTCTTATTGAATTGCCATGAAATACACAGTTACAAAGTTCAAGACCGGATTTTAGTTATACAATGTTCCAACACTTGTTCCTTCACCAATGTGCATTTTCCATCACCAATGTTCCCAGTCTCCCTCCAGCCCAACCCCTACCCCAGACTGTCTCTATGACGGGCACTTCTCTCTCTCTCTCTCTCTCTCTCTCTCTCTCTCTCTATCTATCTCTCTCTTGATTGTTCGTTTGCTCATTCTCTCTCTCGCTCTCTCTCTCTCACTCTCTCTCTATATCTGTCTGTCTCTCAGTCTTCCTTGGCAATATGGTTTGCACTGAAAGGTTATCCTTATCCCTTTACTTACTTTCACTTACTTTCATCATACAGCTCTTATCCAGAAAGATCATTTCCAACTATTCTTGTTGTGTGGTTCCTTCTCATTTTAATGTAAATAAGGGAGAAGAGATTATTATCTTTGCACAGAAAAACAGAACTTGAGTCCTTTTTGATAAACAGTTATTCTGTGGGTTGGATTTTTTTGCTGGTTTTTATTTTTTTTTGGCTGAAAATAACTGTTTTCCTAATTACATTTTTGTTTATTGATTTACCTATTTATTTTGAATGCATAAGATCTATTTTCTTAAGAGGGCCAGTTTCTGTTCACACCATTGTGTCTGGGTGCCCAAGTTTTACAATGTTATTGCACCTTCTTCTGGGCTTAGCTTTGTGTTCTAAGATGCTGACAGCCATTCCAAATAATGTAGATGGATTATAGAAAAGTTTTAAAGGGCTGCACTTCTCGAAAGGGTTTTTAGGAATTGTTTGAATATTTCTGAAGAATTTATAAACATCTCTACACTTTGTTGTGAAAGAAGTTTGGAGATATAAGCCTTTTACTAGTTAGTGATACTGCAAATTATACCATATATTCCTTTCAAAGAAATATGGGGAACAATACTTAATAGAAGCAGAAGATGAATCACAATTCTAACCATTCAAAACTGAATTCTAAAAGAGTTATGAAAGAAAATTTAAAAGTGCAACCCTTCCCTCATCACCACTAGCAATTCAACTGTTTAATAGATTTTCAGATGTAGTTTAATAATGACATATCTCTAAGAAGATTAAAATAGGTGTGTGAAATGGCCCTCACTTGATAAACACTTCAGCACTAATTTGTGCTAGGTTTTCCTTAGTTTTATACTCAGAACAGAGATAAAGAGAATTGACAGTTGGTGAATGTTATCTGCAGGGCCCATCTCTAAGGAGATAGCTATGTAAATAGAAGACAAGCCAAGATTTCTAAAGTAGATAAAATGAAAGTCAAGTTCAGACCTTCACACTATGAAAACCTTTGCAATCATGTGGGATATAAATCTCAACTGAAAATCAGTTTATTTACTCATTGAGAAAAAGCAAACACTTCAACTGAGTGATGAATCAACAAGAAAACAGTGCAAATGTTTGAGAAACAAAGTTTAGATAGCTCAGAAAGTACAATAATTGTTAAAGGTTTATCTTTAAGAAACGTGTTTTATACAATGTTGACTGATACTTTAATTAAAACAGGAAGTCTATGTCATGAAAGTTGGTAAAAATTTTAAATAATCTTCCATTATATAAAACTTCTAACATTTAAAATATACTTATCACTGAGCCATGTGTAATTATCTTATTCTCATGACAGGAAAATATGAGATTTGTGCAAATTAAAATTGCTTCAATTTTATTATTTCTATTAATTCACTTTTTAGTCCAAAATTTCCCTTTTCTCAATGATTCTGAAAATGAACAGAATGTCATCACTTTAAAACATGGCCAACGTGACCAAGTACTCTTAGAATATCTACATTTATGTACCACACAGGGATCCATAGGAGCAGGAAGAGTATTGAACTGGGGCAAGATTCATGATAAAAATATTTTTTGCCTTATAAAATTATGAAATCAATCCAATTCTGCCTAAGTTCCCACTGTGTCTGCTTTGGAGATTCTCTAAAGGCAGGGAGTAGCTCTTCACATAAGCTAAGTAGAGCTGGAGCCTAAGGCTCAGTAGGGCATGTCACCCAACATGTATTACCTATTTATATATAATAATAAATAATAATTTATTCAATCAATAAAATATATGCATTTGTTTTTGCTCTCTGTTAGCAAGTATATGAGGCACTGACCTCACAATAAACAAAAATAAATTCCTCTAGGAACTCATACTTAGACAAAGGGAGATCACTGTCACTGTATCATTGTCTTTCCGTTCATCATCGATTTGCTCGAGCGGGCCCCGTAATATCTCCATATGCCCTGTCTCATGCTAGTAGAGCCCAAGGCATCTGCTTGCTCCAGGAACATAAAGAGCCTCAATCCATTCTGGAATGAGGTCTATAATTGTTACTGGTATTTGGCATATATATCAAATACAACACGGGTAGCTTGCCAGGCTCTGCCGTGCAGGTAGCATACTCTTGTAGGCATCTCTAAGTCCAGCATTTATTGATGAACCACGCGGCTGCTTGCCGCGCAAGCCGGGCGCTGATAGGCTGGTCTGCTGGGTGGAGGTCTGACGAGAGAGAAGTCCAGATGTGGAAAATGGAGGCCCTCATGGAGTGGGGGGGTCGTCTGGCTTGTTGCGAGGCTCTGCTGCGATGGTGGGCCAGGGCTAGAACCCACCATCCCTCCCGGTGCCTCGTGAGCGGCTGGTCACAGGGGAGAGCCAGTAGCAGCTCTGCCCCATGTCTGCCAGTCTCTGGACAGGCATACCTGAGCCAGATTTAAGAAAGACTGCTGCAGGGTGGAACTCGATGAGCTGGGCGCTGATAGGCTGGTCTGCTGGGTGGAGGTCTGACGAGAGAAGTCCGGATGTGGAAAATGGAGGCCCTCATGGAGTGGGGGTCGTCTGGCTTGTTGCGAGGCTCTGCTGAGATGGTGGGCCAGGGCTAGAACCCACCATCCCTCCCGGGCGCCTCGTGAGCGGCTGGTCACAGGGAGAGCCAGTAGCAGCTCTGCCCCATGTCTGCGAGTCTCTGGACCGGCATACCTGAGCCAGATTTAAGAAAGACTGTTGCAGGGGTGGAACTCGATGAGCTGGGCGCTGATAGGCTGGTCTGCTGGGTGGAGGTCTGATGAGAGAGAAGTCCGGATGTGGAAAATGGAGGCCCTCATGGAGTGGGGGGTCATCTGGCTTGTTGCGAGGCTCTGCTGAGATGGTGGGCCAGGGCTAGAACCCACCATCCCTCCTGGGTGCCTCGTGAGCGGCTGGTCACAGGGAGAGCCAGTAGCAGCTCCAAAGGGAGATCAATAGAGAAATATTTTTTAATACACAAGTGCTAAGCTTAAAGTACTTTTTCAATGCTCAAAATGGTCTATGGGAAGAAATTCCTGGTAAAGCTCCTGGCAAATAAGGAACATTACTTAGACGAGGTAGCAGTTGGACATACTATTTAAAGATTCAAACTATTTCTTCAGAGCAATACGTGGAGAGAATTCTTTCCAAAGGAAAGTGAATGGACAAGCCCGCTTTTTTAGTTGAAACTGCCCATTTTAGTGCAGAAACAGATTCCCATAGACACAGCAAATCTGTTTAGTTCACTCTGAACACTCCAGCCCTATTTTACATCAAAATTCTAATTCATAGTAGTACAGTGATTTCGGAGGAGTTATTGAAATTATCCAGATTTACAGGTTTTCTTATGTAAAGAGATGAGACTTTAGCCTACTTCATAGATTTACACACACACACACACACACACACAGAGACACACACACACGCAGATGCTTTTGATAATATCAGCCCATATAAGATCTTATAAATAATAAAGAACAACAATAAAAACCAATCATTCTAGTTTCTCTTCTATGGGTCCATTTTTTACAGATAGATCACTGTATCACTCACTGTCTTCCTGTATATCATCGATTTGCTCAAGCGGGCACCAATAACATCTCAATACGTCCTGTCACATGCGAGATAGCTCAAGGGCATTATCCTGCTCTAGGAACATAAGGAGCCTTAAGCCATTCCATCAGGTCAAGGGAATGAGGTCTATAATTGTTACTGGTATTTGGCATGTCAAATTACCTATAGATAATCGATGTGCTTTGATTGGTGATCTCCAAATGGCCCTGTAATCGAAAGTTCCTACGTAGCTTAGGGGGACATTCATCAATTACCAGCAATTCTTCTAGATGAACGCTTGATGACAGTGTCCTTTCTGGGGCCTCTATTGTTCCATTTTTATATTCTGTTTAGTTCATTTTGTGCCATCCAGAACTCTCTTAGAAATGACTGCATAGTTAGTCACAGGGTTGTAGAGACCCAATCAGCCAAATAGCTGCAGAGAATGCTGATTTACTGCTAAGTGGTAGAGATCTGGTAAAACTTGGTTTGATAACTGTCATTAGTAAATTGAAAAGATAATAACGTCAAAATGCATATAAATAAATAGCCTAGGAAACTATGAAATCCACAGTAAACTGCTGTTTTTTTAATTTGATTTTTTAAATTTTTTATTTTTACAATTACAAAGATATACAATTAAAAAGTTTATATTTGGGTTTTGGTCATACAGTGTTCCAGCACCCATCCCGCCACCAGTGCTCATCTCCCACCACTAACGTCCCTGGTTCCCTCCTCCCTCCCCCAGCCCTCCTCCATGGCAGGTTCTTTATTTCTTTCCATTTCTCTCTCTTACTCTTTCCTTCCCCTCCAGACTATGGATTACAGAACATACATTAAAGGGTTGTCATATGTATCTTTTTGCCTCTATTTAATGCTCAGTTCTAGGTTGGCATTAGTACCCTCGACAATTGTTAGCACACTGTTCCATTTTCTGTCTTACCTAGCCTCCTGACTCCCACACGTTTGTGATAATTTCCACCCCTGACAAGACCTCCTGATATATTAAACTGCTGTTTTTAACTTTCCTGTGAACTATTTCCAAAATTTCATCTCAGGAAATTCCTGGTTTGAACTACTAGAACTACTAATTTTTTTTTCAGACATCTTAAAACTTGCTCTAGGCAGTAAAGCTTGGTATTGTAATTCATAAAAAAGGTGATATTCATAATGCTAACTCTCTTGTACGACCAAAGACCCTCATTTCCCACCTCCCCCATCCCCATGTTTGCTCCCTTAGCCGGCACTAATTATATTGACCATTACAGCCCATATATGAGAATGGTATTGATAAAGTCATGACTTTTCTGGGTTGTTATGTGTTAATCTGGCCTATTTCTGTTCTTGCATTTACTTTCAGAGTTTCTAGAATGTAGTGTGTCGGGAGCTCCACCGGGGTTCCCGACAGTGCCGGGAAGTGAGTTCCCTTCTACCTCTGAAGCTGGAGAGGAATGGATGGAAACTCAGGAATCCGATGCAGTTTAAAAATGCTTTAACTATCACAGGTTCAGGCATACAAATCAGCAAAAGGAAAAGCCCGGATTAGGATTCCAGGCTAGAACCCCATCCATGTGTAGGCCAAGATGGCGGCCACCACGTGTAAAGGCCATGTAAAAGGAGAAGAAGACAAGACTCCCAAGAAGGGTGAGCGCTCACAAAGAGAGAGAGCCCAAAAAAGAAGCGCTGGAGAGAGGAAACAGGCTAGTTTTATACCCCTGCAACTCAGACTTTCCTCCCACTGTTATGGAAAGCAGGGAGGGTCAAATGCCCTTAGGTAATCCCTCCCTGCACTTCATCTAGGCCCTTTTGTATGCTAATGTTTTGAGCCAAGATCTGCTTGGCAATGCCTTTATAGGGTAGAGAAGGGGGTTTCTGAGATGGCATTTCTCTGTACCAAAGACTAATACTAATGCCAGTTAAATATTTCTCCAAGCCTTCACAAGTCTCTTCTACTCCATTGTAGTTTTGTATTTTAGTTGCCTTTGAGTATATATCAGGGAGCCATGCTTGTTTGCTTGGAAGCAAACAGCATTTCTCTCTGGTCTAATTACTTAGGGGTCCAACATGGCCAGGCAAATATGCTGGTAAGATCTAGCTAGTCCCACGTTGATTGTGGTAGCATGGGAGAATATTTATACCAGCTAGTACAGCATACATGATCAGATAAACTGCCACATTTAGACTACCCCCTTATCTACGAAGTGATTTGCATGCGGCAATTCAGAGCAGATGCAGCGACCCTTAGAGGAGTCCTGCAACAGTAGTGGGTTTCTACCAGCCCACCCCAAACCCACTAGCACTGCACCTACAGACAACACTTATTTCAAATTTTTCTCAAACTCTGTTTAGGCCTGTCCTAAGCATACATTTAATTATGTTTTATATTGTTTGTTGGAGCTAATTCTTTAAATATGTTCGATGAACATGTTCTTAGATGAAAGTCTGTGGAGATTATCAAATCGCCATTGTGCCATTTGAGCCCACTGTATAGGAAATTATTAATATGTTCCCACAGACCAGACATTGTGACCACACATTTGTGATTGTATTCTCTGTATTTAATTCTATGAAATGTGATAGGATACCTGCTACATCAGCATACCAGGCTGTGAGATATTGTGTAGCAGCACGCCAAAAAGGGGATTGCTGTTAGGAGCTCTTCTGTGAATCTAAATCCCTGGATTGTGGCTGACAATGCCAACAGCAGTTCTTGGGTGGCCCCACTGGACCTTCCTGAGGGGACTGACATGGAGGAGGGGCACCAACTCCAGCTCAACAGAACCCCAGTTTGTGTAGCCACCAAGACCTGCATTATGCGTGTCTTGAAATCGGCTTCTCTCTTGGGCAGGGCTCTGACAAGCTGTGGAGACCAGTCCTTGAAAATGGCTGTTGCTGTGGTGTGTGAGGTTCCTGTGGTTTCAGAGACTCTATTGGGACAGCAGGTGAAGGCCAGAACCGCCCCCTCCTGGACGCCTCATGGTCAGTCTAGCACAGGAAGCAACAGCAGCTTTTCCGTGCCTCTGAGTCTATGGATCTTGTCTGACTACTAGTATCACTTGTCTTCCCATTGATGATTGATTTGCTTGAGCAGGCACCAGTAACATGTCCATACATCCTGTCACATGCTAGTGTAGTCCAAGGGCATCTGCTTGCTCCAGGAACATAAAAAGCCTCAAACCATTCCTTCAGGTCATGGGAATGAGGTCTATAACTGTTACTGGTATTTGGCATATCAAATATGACATGGGTAGCTTGCCAGGCTCTGCCGTCTGGGTGGAATACTCTTGTAGTCACATCTAATCTGAGCATTTATATCCATATTGCAGTCTGACTGCCAAGACTATAATTTCATTCAACTTTAATTTTATTGAATTTTCTCTTTCTTTAATATTTTTAACAGATTATAAAATTTGGCAGGTTCAGAGAACTTATTAACACTAAAATAATTGTATTTTTATAAAAAAAAAACTTGTATGTTGTAACTGATATATTATATCACAGTAAAATCTAATATCCTTTTTTTAAAGCTCATCCATTGAAACTTAGTTTCTTCAATAGCTGAGCAATACTTCAGCAGATAAGATTCTGACCTTGTATGTTGCTAACCTCAGTTTGATCTCTGGAATCACATATCGTTGCTTGAGCCCTACCATGAATGATCTCTATGTACAAAGTTAAAAGCAAGCCATGAGCAAAGCCATGTATAGGACAACAAAAAGTAAATTTAAAAAACTCCATCCAAGCAAAAATATTGGTTTCTTCAATTTTTGAAAATCATATAAAAATTAGGGCGGAGCGATAGTCCAGCGGGTAAGGCATTTGCCTTGCACGCGGCTGGCTCCATGCTGGCCTGGGTTCGATCCCCGGCATCCCATATGGTTCCCCAGCACCGCCAGGAGTAATTCCTGAGTGCAGAGCCAGGAGAAACCCCTGAGCATCGCCGGGTGTGACCCAAAAAAGCAAAAAAAAAAATCATATAAAATAAAATTTTGTTTGCAAATAAAATGACATAGAAATGTTTTTATGAAATTGGACATACCAGAGAAAATAACCTAGAATTCTAAACATTAATGTGCTTCATTTCATTGTTTATTTAGAGTCATTTAGTAATTGATGTCATTAATGTCCTTCTTTTCATTGTTTATTTTGGGTCATTTAGTAATTCTCAAATTATCATGAAGCATTATTTTTATGCTTTATATGCTTTGTATTAAAGGTAATTTAGCTATTTTCTTACTATAAAAATTAACTTTTCATTTTCACTCTGTATTTAAATAAAAGTTGGTTTCGCTTCTACCCTGTATGTAAACCAGAGTTTTGTTTTGTTTTTTTGTGACATCTACTTTGTACACTTTTCTATAAGTTTTCTTTAAGTATTTTTCTGATGTCTGACATCCCATGGACTTATTATGTTATTTTGAACAGGTTTTTGAATTGAAATATGTACAGATGCCAGGATGGCTCTGGGAATAAGCCTGTTTTCATGGTTACCAAGAAGTAGAATATGGATATAAAAGATTATGAATTTGTTAAAGTACATCAATGTATCTTGAACTACATTTCTCAAGTGCTCCTTTTATGTTTTGGGCTATCTTTTTTGAAGTCAGCAAAATATATGTTACACATTTAAAGAGAATTTTAGATTTCTATAAAGTTTTGTTTCCTATATTTTACCAACCGAGCACTGTGGTGCCTGGAAGGCAGTTCCTGGTAAAGTGTTTCCTGTGCTCACGGGCTCAGGGGGCCTGCAGATGGCCTCGTGTCCATCCTTGCCCTGGGGCCAACTGCTCATCTGGTTCCTCTATCCTGGGATGGCTGCAGGGCACAGTCCTGAGAATTCAATGTTGGGGAGGCTGGTGGCCTGTGGGGACAGACATCCTGTGGTCCCAGGGCTGAGGGTGGGCCGAACCAGGTGTGGGTGCCCTGCTGGCTGCCGAGGTGCCTGCTGTCCACTCTATGGCCCTGGAAGGTCATGGGGCAGACATGGGGCAGAGCTGCTACTGGCTCTCACTGTGCCCAGTCGCTCATGAGGCACCTGGGAGGGATGGCAGTTTCTATCCCTGGCCCACCACCCCAACAGAGCCTCACAACAAGCCAGACAACCCCCAGTCCATGAGGACCTCCATTTTCCACATCTGGACTTCCCCCTCGTCAGAAGTCCACCCAGCAAACCAGCCTATCACAGCCAGGCTCATCGAGATCCACCCTGCTGTAGTCTTTTTTAATCCGGCCCAGGTATGCTGATCCAGAGACAGACATAGGGCATTGCTGCTACTGGCACTCCCTTTGCCCAGCCGCTAATGAGGTGCCCAGGAGGGATGGCAGGTTCTATCCCTGGCCTGCCACCCCAGCAGAGCCTCACAACAAGCCAGACGACCCCCACTCCATGAGGACCTCCATTTTCCACATCCGGACTTCCCCCTCGTCAGAACTTTACCCAGCAGACCAGCCTATTACAGCCCAGCTTGTGCGGCTGCTTGCAGCCGCGGTTCATCAATAAATGCTGGATTTTGAGATGACTACAAGAGTATGCTACCCGCATGGCAGAGCCTGGCAAGCTACCCGTGTCGTATTTGATATGCCAGATACCAATAACAATTACAGACCTCATTCCCATGACCTGATGGAATGGTTTGAGGCTCTTTATGTTCCTGGAGCAAGCAGGTGCCCTTGGGCTCTACTTGCATGAGACAGGTCATATGGAGATATGATTGGTGCCCGCTCAAGCAAATCAATGATGTACAGGAAGACAGTGATACAGTGATTCCTATATTTAGATGATTAAATATTGTAAAATAAAATGTTTATGCGAAAAACAATCCTTTTTTGGTCAACCTAATTTCAGGCTAAGATTTAAATAGTTGACTAGAGTGTCCTTTGGTCTCTATTTGAGTAGCAAATCTCATAGGCACCCATTATTAATTTCTTATTGCATTTGCGGGATTATGATCATTCCAGGTAATATACTTTGCAAAGATTTCATTAGGTATTTAGATACTATATACACACTCCTTACTTCTAAATATATGATGTAGACAAAATAGCATGAGGAAACATTGAATTTTAAAGCGAAAAATAGAAGATGTAGACATAAGCCCCCAAAAGACAAAGCAGACAGTGTTCTCCAGGATATAACACATTCTGGAAAATTAAATGGTGTCCATAAAATCAAAGTGTTTGAACTATATCAAGTATATTCTCAGATCACAGCATTTAAAATACAGAAATTAATTCACTGTATCACTGTCTTCCCGTTCATTGTCGATTTGCTCGAGCAGGCACCAGTAACATCTCATATGACCTGTCTCATGCAAGTAGAGCCCAAGGGCACCTTGCTTGCTCCGGGAACATAAAGAGCCTCAAACTATTCCATTAGGTCATGGGCATGAGGTCTATAATTGTTACTGGTATCTGGCATATCAAATAAGACACGGGTATCTTGCCAGGTTCTGCCTGCGGGTATAGCATACTCTGGTAGTCATATCAAAATCCAGCATTTATTGATGAACCATGTGGCCACAAGTGGCCGCATGAGCTGGGCTGTGATAGACTGGTCTGCTGGATGGAGTTCTGAGAGGGGGAAATCGGATGTGGAAAATGGAGGTCCTCATGGAGTGGGGCGTCGTCTGGCTTGTTGTGAGGCTCTGCTGGGGTGGCGGGCCATGGCTAGAACCTGCCATCCCTCCCGGCACCTCATGAGCGGGCTGGGCACAGTGAGAGCCAGTAGCAGCAATGCCCCAGGTCTCTCTCTGGATCAGCATACCTGGGCCGGATTAAAAAAAGACTGCAGCAGGGTGGATCTCGATGAGCCTGGCTGTGATAGGCTGGTTTGCTGGGTGGAGTTCTGAACAGGGGGAAGTCCAGATGTGGAAAATGGAGGTCCTCATGGAGTGGGGGGTTGTCTGGCTTGTTGTGAAGCTCTGCTGGGGTGGCAGGCCAGGGCTAGAACCTGCCATCCCTCCCAGGTGCCTCATGAGCGGCTGGGCACAGTGAGAGCCAGTAGCAGCTCTGCCCCATGTCTGACAGAAATTAATTACAAACTTAAAATAGGAAACATTCAAACACTTGGAAATGAAACAATTTATGGAAAAATAAGTGGACTATAAAGGATACATTAAAATATTCCTGTAAAAAATAGAATTAAGTCATGAGTTACCATACTTATGTAACACAGGAAAAAGGTTTTCTACCGGAAGTTCATAGTAGTGCAAGTGTTCACTGGGAAATAAGAAATGATCCAAATAAATGATCTAACTAATAGATCTCATTCCCATGAATCAATTGTTGTTAGTGACCGCTTGAGCAAATTGAATAACAATGGGAAGATAAGTGACAAGTGACATATCTTAAGTGCTAGAAAATAATAATAGAGTTCAAAGCAATCAGCGGAGATATAATAAAAGAGATAATATATTTTTCAAAAGTATAAATAAGATCAAAACATTTAGCTAGCTAGTGAAGAAACACTTCATATCATGTGCTAAGTTTAATTCAATATGGACTAAAAACCTTGCCATATAAAAACTCATAAAATATGTTGAGGAAAACAAAGAATTCTCCATTATATTGACTTTATAGGCGTTTTCAAGGACCCAATACCAATAGTGAAATAAACAAGCAAATATTATCAAATGATCCTTTCTAAGATGTTTCTGCACTGCAAACAACAAAAATTACTAAAATAAAGATTCTGCTAATAGGGAGGAAAATTTTTCTTACAACACATAGGACAAAACTAATATCCAAGATTTATAAAGCACTGATAATTTTTTTTTTTGCTTTTTTTGGGTCACATCCGGCAATGTTCAGAGGTTTCTCCTGGCTCTGCACTCAGGAATCGCTCCTGGTGGTGCTGGGGGGACCATATGGGATTCCGGGATCAAACCCAGGTCGGCACGGGCCTGCTGCATGCAAGGCAAATGCCCTTCCCACTGCACTATCGCTCCAGTCCCCAGCACTGATAAAACTTAACAACAAACAACAAAATAACAATCTCATCTGAAAATAGAGAGAGGAATTAAAAACACTCTCCCTCAAAGAAAACATACAGATGGCCAATAAATATATGAAAAACTGTTTATCATTTATCACGATGTAAATATAAAACAAAATAAACATCAGTGAGAATGAAATATATAACAATGAATAGAAACAAACAGTAGAGGCATTGTGTGCAGTTTCTTTGGGAAACTGTATGGTGACTCCTAAAAGTATTAAGAATAAAGGTTCCATACAATTCATATTCCAGTTATTGTTCTTTATTCCCAGTGCTTAAAATCATGACTTAAAGACGTATTTTCACCCAAATATTCAAAATAACTCATGTCTAACAACAAATAAATGGATAAAAAAATGTGATATATGTACACTAATGAAAACTATGCATGTATAATGGATAGGAAAATGAATAATATAATATGAACAATATAAATTTTATGCTCTAATGAATAAAAATATCTTGAAGTTCTCTGAGACTTAGCTAAAGTAGACTATGGTTAAATGACAAGCCTAGGTAGCTTGGGAGCTTTGCTATTTAATCCACTTACAGTTTAAGCTGCTACTGGCTACAGAGAGCTGCTACTGGCTCTCCCTGTGACCAGCTGCTCACGAGGTGCTCGGGAGGGATGGTGGGTTCTAGCCCTGGCCCACCACCCCAGCAGAGCCTCGCAACAAGCCAGATGATCCCCACTCCATGAGGGCCTCCGTTTTCCACATCCGACTTCTCTCGTCAGACCTCCACCCAGTAGACCAGCCTATCACAGCCCGGCTCAGGTGCGGCCACTTTGCGCGCCGGCGGTTCATCAATAAATGCTGTACTTAGAGATGCCTACAAAAGTATGCTACCTGCACGGCAGAGCCTGGAAAGCTACCGGTGTTGTATTTGATATATATGCCAAATACCAGTAACAATTATAGACCTCATTCCAGAATGGATTGAGGCTCTTTATGTTCATGGAGCAAGCAGATGCGTTTGGGCTCTACTAGCATGAGACAGGACATATGGAGATAGTTACTGGGGCCCGCTCAAGCAAATCGATGATGAACTGATGAACGGGAAGACAGTGATACAGTGATACAGTTTAAACTATTTAAATATCCATAAGACAGGATTCATGTTAATGAGATATCCCTTCTGAGTAAACACTGATGGAGGGTGTGACAGTTACAAGAGTCATTTTTACTCTGAATCAGTAACTTCTGAAATATTACTATAATCTCTACTATGATTTCAAACAGATACATGGGGCAGAGCTGCTACTGACTCCTTCCTATGCTCCGCTGATCATGAGGCATCCAGGAGGGTGGGCGAGTTCTGACCCTGACCCTCCATCCCAATAGTGCCTCAGAAGAAGCCAGAAATGAAGATAAAAGCAAATCTTGAGCTTTGATCAGAGAAGAACCAAGATGGAAGCCACTTTCAACATCTGGACTCCGCAGCTCCTCAGAGCTCCACTCAAGAGAAAAGCCGATCTCAAGCCCAGCTTGTCAGAGTCCCACCCTATAGAGAAGCCTATTTCAACCCCAGATATGCTTAACCAGAGACACAGATACACGAGTCAGAGCTGCTAAGGGCTCTCCCTGTTGCGTGGGGCTATGCGGATCATCAGTAAATGAATTAATTGAGAATCTGCCTACTACCAAGAGTATCCCACCCACTCAGCAGAGCCTGGAAAGCTACATTTGTCATATTCAATATGCCAAGAAACTGTAACGATGATGACCTCATTCCCATGACCTGAACAAATGGTTTGAAGCTCTCTGTGTTCCTGAAGCAAGTAGATGCCCTAGGGCTACACTAGCATGTGACAGGGATGTATGGAGATGTTACTGGTGCCCGCTCAAGCAAATTGATGAACAACTGGAAGACAAGTGATACAAGTGATTATATTGATGTTATGTTGATTTGGCACAATTCCTCTTTTATACCCGCCGGTCCCAGCATGGGACATTTAGAATTTACCAAGATACTACCATGCTGGATATGTTGAGACTATGATTTAAGATTAAAGGAAGTTATCATACTAGCTTTCCTTCAAGCATGCAAGCATGACCCTTTCAGTAAACAGAGGAAAGGACACTGAAACTTGGTGCAGAACAGAAAATAGACAGACCTTAGAGATAGCACGTAAATTGTATGACAACCATAAAATTATGATGTATTTCTTCCCACGAATATACATCCATTGAGAATTGTTTTTTATAACAGCTCTCCCTCTCTTTCCAATGTTTTGAAATAAGAGATCACTTGTCTTCCTGTTGTTCATCGATTTGCCCTAGTGGACACCAGTAACATCTCCATTCATCCCTGTCACATGCTAGTGTAGCCCAAGGGCATTTTCTTGCTCCAGGAACACGAAGAATCTCAAACCATTTGCTCAGGTCATGCGAATGAAGTCATCATCATTACTGTTTTGGCATATCAAAAATGACATGAGTAGTTTGCCAGACTCTGCTGGGCATGGGATACTCTCGGAAGTAGGTAAAAAGCTCTCAATTCATTAACTTCTGATCCACGAGTCACAGGGAGATAGTGGCTTTTCTCTGGGTGGAGTTTGATAAGCTGTGGATTCCGGATTTTGAAAATGGCTGCCCTCAAGGTGCAGGGTGGGGGGAGGGTGTTTCCTCTGGTTTCTTGTGAAGCTCTCTAAGGATGATGGGTCAGTGCTAGGACCTGCCTTCCCTACCAGATGCCTCATGATCAGTCGAGCACAGAGAGAGCCGGTAGCAGCAGCTCTGCCCCATGCATCTGTGTCTCTGGTTCAAGATACCTGGGCTTGAAATAGGCTTCTCTGTAGCTTGGGACTCTGAGGAGCAGGGCTTGAGATCAACTTTTCTCTTGGGTGGAGCTCTGGTGAGCTGTGGAGTTTGAATGTTGAAAATGACTGCCCTCACGGTGCGGAGGGGTTCCTCTGACTTCTTGTGAGACTCTCTAGGGATGATAGGCTATGGCTAGGATATGCCTTCCCTCCCTGATGCCTCATGATCAACTGAGCACTGGGAGAGCTGGTAGCAGCAGCTCTGCCTTGTGCATCTGTTACATAAGAGATTCTCTATGAGAAAGGGTCTAGTTTCTGGCATAATCATTTATTTAGACCTGAAACAAGTGTGGTACCATGGTAGGGTGGGACTTCCTTAGTTCTACAATTAGAAGTTGATTCCTTGATCTTTGTTAACATTACCATTCCTGAAGATAGGATTACTTTTGGATATATAAGGAGACTGACTTGAGGTATAGAGATTCACTTTGTAGGAGACTTGGGCATGGTTTTAAGTTTTGACCAAGAGCTAGAGGTTTGGGGAATCCCATTATTTTGTGTTGTAGTGGCAGAGTTTGTTTCATTATTGAATTTTAAAAGTCTTTTGGAACCACACTGGACTTGTGAGTTTTCATCCATTCGCTGCCGTCTTCAGAAGTAGAAGGGAACTTGTTTCTTGATATCAATGGGGACCCCAGTGGCCCCCGACATAGCATAAGGCTGAGTAAAGTAAGTTAAAAAGGAGCACTAACACTTAATGATCTCACTCATACATGAGGGATAAGGGAACTTAGTAACAATGGGAGATGGGAGGAAAATAGATTGTATTCCTATTTGCAACAACAAACTAGAAAGAAACTAAATCAAGAAATAAATTCTATTTACAATATCTATTGCAAAAAATTAAAGTGACTAGTAATCAGCAAGATGAAAGACTTGGGCTTCCAAAGATGATACATCACTAAACTAGAAGATAGAAGGAAATTGGAATATATATACATATTAATGGAAGAACTAACATTAGAATTACCATCCTGTGCAATATAATACGCAGAATGTATGATTCATTGCATCATCCAATGCTATCACTATCAAAATTGCAATAGACTCTTTAAGACAATAAAGCAAACATTATTAACCAAAAAAAAAAGTCACCATTGAGAATGAAGGGTATAGCAGATACAGTGCTTACCTTATATATGGCTAACCTATGTTCAATCCTTAGCATTTGGTATTGTCCACTGTTGTCCTGTCAAGAATGATCCATGAGCATAAAACCAAGAGTATCTGGGTGTGGCATCAGAACATAATAAACTCAAACCAAATTAAAACACAAAAAAATCTCATTCTGGTTGGCAAGGTTAATGACATAAGTCATAAGACCTACTGATGTCATATAGCCTTAATAGAATTCGTTGAGAATAGTACTAATCTCCTACTCTTTTCTACCAAGCCCAATCTTTATGGACCATAAGAAATGTATTAATACCAATCTATAGGACACTTTACAAAATATATCATTGTTACTCTGAGAAGCTTTCACAAGCTAATGGCAAATAATCTAGTATTCTTACATATAATCTGATAACCTAAAAATATTAAAAAGTAAACAGTGAATACAAATGGTTGTTAATCAATTAATGGAAAGTTTTTGCCAGTGAATCCTTGAATATGATCCATATACAAATAGACTGGCTATCCCAGCTTTTATAATATTAAGGTGGTGCTCAGTGTTGGATGGATTCTAACAATGTCCATACTCTTTGAGAAAAAGTTTTTTCTTAAAAGTTAAAGTTGGGACTATAATGATGGCACTGCAGGTATGGTGTTTCCCTAACATACAGCTGACCCATGTTTGATCACCAGCATCCCACATGGTCCCTGAGCACTTCCAAGAGCGCAGTGTCAAGAATAACCCCTGACCATTGCTAGGTGTGATCAAAAAAAAGCCAAAATAGAAAAAAAGAAAAACACAAAAAGTTAAAGTTAACACCCTTCAGGTAATGCATTTATACTTTTCAATGGAAACATAAATGCCAGTCAAAATAGTATAACCCAAATCACAGCAGATTTATTTGTAATAACCCTAAATGAAAACAGATAAAATGTCTATTAAGATAAACAGATAAACTGTGATATGCCCATTAAATAGAATACTCCTTAGCAGTAAAAAACGCATAATGTGTTGTATTCAAATTCATGAGATGGATGGATCCAAAAGCTTAAGCTAGATGAAGTCAACTAGAAAAAATATTTCTTCCATATGAAACTAGCCAATACAATGTAACAACAGAAAGTACATTGGTGTTTGTCTGAGACCAAGGGTGAGGAATGGAGAAGAAATGATAGATTGCAAAGACCTCAGTGAAAATTTGGAGATGATGAATTTGTTCAATATTTTAATTGTTGGTGAAGTTTGCATGAGTATATTTATTTGTCAAAACATCACATTTTATACTTTAAATGGATATAATTACATGTTAATTAAAACTTTTAGCTATTTCAAAAGCTAAAATAATGAACTATTATTTGGGGCTAGAGAAAGAACACAGGCATTAAATGTGAACTTTGCATGCAGCAGAAGCCCATTTTGATTCCCAGCACAACCTGACCCATAGAATACTGATGGGTGTGACACTGCTCTGAGCACCGGAGCTACTGGCGTGGGGCAGTGGAACTACTACTGCCTGGAGATTTTGTAGTGAACCACTGATGGTGCCCACTTGACTGACAATTGCCAGTAGAAACACCCCCAAAACCTAAAAAAAAAAAAACTATGTCACTCTTATAAAGATTTCTCTGCCAGCTACTTAAGCCCCAGAGATAAAAGTTGTTCCCTCCCTGGAGTTAAGGCACCCAGAATGACTGACAGGAAAAATGTGGTTTTGCTTCAAGGAAAGCCTCTCTTCACCTACAGAGATGGGCTCTGTTCCTTTGTCCCTCAAAAGAAAATCAAACAATAATTCAACATCAGAATATTTTCTAATATCTCAGTTATTCATTCTTAAGACCTCATGTGAAGCATCAAAGAAGGCAAAAAATAGACTGTGCTCAGCAAATATCTTTCTTCTTCTTCCCCAAACTTTAAAGAGTTTAAATCATTATTTTAAGTAAAACTGACCTACTTGCATATAATCTACATCTATAAATATAATGCTATCATATACACTATGATTAAATATTTTAATTTCAATATTTCCATAGATATAAAATATTTTAAAATTTTAAATTTTATAAACATGTGATTAGCATTGAATTACCTAATAGTTCATTAAAAAATATTTTAAGAATTTTTGATAATATGGGAGCAATTATCTCAGTATAATTGAGTGCATATAATTATACCATATTATATTATGGCTTATGCCATAAGGCACCTTAACTGATATTACTAATATGACATTTGCTTATTGCAACTTCAATAGGAATTGTGCTTTGTTTAGATGCCAATAGTCTGATAAATTTCCCAAGTGGAAAATAAATATTATCTCAGACATAAGCATCTCAGTAGAGACAGTATTATCTTAGAAGTTAAAATGGAGTACACTGGTACATCCTTAGAAATTTATGCATTTCTACTTTAAATATTCTCTATACGGTTGAGTGTAACAATCATCCATTGTAGCAGTATGCAAGTGGACTGGCTATGATGATGTCATAGGAACATAAAAACATCTGAAACAAACCATTCCTGCTTCATGCCTTTCACTGATGCTTAGTGAGAGGAGAGAATTCTCCATGTGGCGGACCCCAGTGTCTATGTTACTGGGGTTCTCTTGTCTATCAAGTTAGTATTTTTTTTTCTGTTTTTTTTTGGATCACACCTGGCAATGCTCAGGGGTTTCTCCTGGCTCTGCACTCAGGAATTACTCCTGGCGGTGCTTGGGGGACCATATGGGATGCCGGGATCGAACCGGGCCTGCACTGGCTGACTGCGTGCAAGGAAAATGCCCTACCCGCTGGACTATTGCTCCGGCCCCACAAGTTAGTATTTTTAATAATACATTTTCTCATATGTCTTCCCATAAACTATTATGTAGCTATGTTGGCCATAATCAGTTTTATTATAAGAAATTAATAATATTAAACGGAACTGGTACATTGACTATGAAAAAAAGGATGATGGATTTTTAAAAACTTAAAAATAGAATTACCATGTTGTTGGGTGACAGGCCTAGCTAATTGGGAGTTTTGCTGTTTTATCCACTCTCAGCTTAATCTATTTACATGTTCTTAAGTCAGGGTTCTACTAATGAGATCTCTCCTATGTAAACACTGATGGAGGGTGTGGCAGTTACAGAAGTCACCTTGACTCTGAATGAGTAGATTCTGAATTATTATCCACCTACTAAGATTCTGTTTTCTAGATTGGGCACAGCTCCTCTTTATTCCCAGTGGACCCAATGTGGCACAGCTAGAATTTACCAGGAAACTACCACCCTGACTACTTTGAGACTTTCTTTTAAGACTATAGGAAGGATCATACTAGTTTGCCCTCAAGCAGGTGAGTGTGACCCTTTCAGTGTGCAGAGAACAAAATACTCAGAACCACTCTGGTGCAGATAAAAATAAGAAGGACCTTGTGGGTACCACCTAGATTACATGAAGCCCATGAAATAAAGATGTATTACTTTATACCAGCTCCCCTACTCTCTCCAGTGTCTTTTTATTTTTTTTTAAATTTTTTTTTTGCTTTTTGGGTCACACCCTGCGATGCTCAGGGGTTACTCCTGTCTCTGCACTCAGGAGTTACTTCTGGCGGTGCCCGGGGGGGACCATATGGGATGCCGGGGATCGAACCCGGGCGGCATGGGCAGGCCGCGTGCAAGGCAAATGCCCTACCCGCTGGGCTATCGCTCCGGCCCCTCTCCAGTGTTTTATATAAGAGATAATTTCATAGTTTTGGAAGAAGGGATTAGTCCTTGACATAATCATTTGTTTATACCTTAGTAGGATGTGGCACCACCCTTCTACACTCTTCTACTATCTAGAAGCTGTTTAGCTGATCTTTGTTGACAGGACCCTTCCTGAAGTTAGGATTACTTTTGTGTATATAAGGGGACTGATATGAGGTACTTTCTCCTCTTTGGTGGAACTCCTCTCTGGTGGGATCCACTTTGGTGGGACTCTCTCTGGTGGGATCCTCTTTAGTATGACACTTGGGTCCTCTTGTACAGTCTAAATTCTGACAAGAGCTAGAGTTCTTTCATTATATTGGATTGTGGTGTAGAGCTTGTTGTGCTATTAAAAGCCTTTTGGAACTGTGCCAGACTTGTGAGTTTTCATCCATTACCCAGCAGCATCAGAGATAGAAGGAAACTTCTGTCATGATACTGTTGGGGACCCCAGCAGCTCCCCCAACACCATCTAATATAGCAATCCCATATTCCTGTAAGTAAAAATTGATCACCATGTTGAAGCAGCATCAGCGCTCCTATGTTTATTGTAGTAATATGTAAAATAATCAAGATCTGAGAACAATGCATACTTCAGAAGATAAATGGGTAAAAAGTAGGAAAGTAAAAGCAGAAAGTTTGGGCAGAAGAGGGATAGTACAGCAGGCAGGGCACTTGCCTTACATGTTTCCAATCCAGGTTTTATCCCAGCCCTCTATATATTCCCCACAGAACCCAATCAAGGTGATCTTTGAGTGCAGATTCAGAGTAAGTTCTAACAAAGTCAGGTGTGGTCCCCAAATAACAACAAAAACAGATTGGGAGTGACTTATAATTACATTATTAAGGGCTGAATGGCATTAAGCTTCAGCATGTACTTATTTCCCTTTTCTTGTTTTATGTTTATAATACCAGAATTTAACAATAATATCTACATTATTAAAAGAATGACTATTTAAAAATAATTTTCTTGTGCTAGGATTTCATAGACTCCTTAAAAGTATAACTACTCTATTAAACATCTTTGAAAACTAAAAAAGGTAGCCTGCTGTGTAAATATGGGTTTAATAGTTAAATACATAAAATAATGATTGCAACCAATGGTCACGAGGGAGATGTTTTTAGGAGTAAACTAATTAAACTGCATCTTTTAGACAACATGCTTCTACACTTACTAGCAATGAACCATAGCTGATTGGTCATTAAGTAATTAGAAATGCTAATATCAATACAGCGCTGTTCAAATGGGGCTTTAGACTGGAGATGAATCAAATTATTCTGTCTTCTGCTCTGAGATATATACAGATCAGTTTTATAAAGAATTAACATAAAATATTTTTATATAATTTTGTAAGATAAAAAAAAATTAAAACAGAAAGATAAAAGATGGAACCATTTTCTATTTTCTGATAAGGAAATATATTTTTTCAGCAAGATCACTTAACATCTACCCATCTACAGATGAATGTGCTACCAACAAGTTTAAAAGGTGTTCTTTTCTTGGGATCCTACATTTTCTATGTCTATTATATTGTGTGTATCCATATTCTAATAAATAGCAGACAGAAAGCTCAAGAACATCATCATCATGGATATGGTGCACTAGAAATGATACTTTACCAAAGACAGAAGGTGGTATCAAATGGTTAAAGAGGCAGAAGTGAAGGTTTTTTGGGGGGAATGGCAAAATGAACTGTATAATAACAGAACTAAAAAAGTTTTTGGATGCATTTAAGTCTGGAGAATATGTCAAGAAAATGTAAGATAGTCATTCATTCATTCATTCATTCAAATATTAAAATATTAAAAGTAACAGATCACTGGATTTAGAATGACTTAATGCAAGTCTTTAAATATCTTTAATTTTCAAAAGAGTGAATTGTTTCAAGTATTTACTTTGGTAGTAAGAATGACATCTGGAAGTTTCAAACACTTTTAATTAAGGGATAATGAGCAAATCAACTAATTATTCAAATTTTTAAAATCAAGCAATTCTATTTTTTGGAAAACAAGCAAAGCATCCATTTGTTAGCTTGTGAATGACAGGTTTACAATAACATTGTTAATAATCCTACTAAATCAAACCATCTTTCATTGAGATATTTCTATTCAGTAAAATACACAAAGTAAATAACTCTAAAACTTGGTAATGCTATACGTTCAACAACATACCATTTAAACTATCATCCAGGTAGGCATAAATTAATTGTGCCAAAGATTCTCTTCTAACTTTATACTGTTCTATACTAATACTTTGAAATAAAACTACTATTATAGGTAACTTTTTCTTGAATTTCTTCTAAATAGTGTTATATACTGTATGTTTTTGTTTCTACTGTTCTACTTTTTAGTCAGCATTCAATTATTTAGAAAGAGGGATCATACTTGATTGTCCTAGTTTAAAAGAGTTCATGCAAAGCCTGTATGCAAGCTATGTGTTCTACTATTTGAGTACTTTCTGGTTCCAGTCAACATTTAAAATATTCATTATAATGCTATTTATAAATGCAATAAAAACTGAAATACATATATTGTCACACACTCACTAAAATGTTTAATCATACAGAGTGCATATACAAAATACATGCAAACACATAGTTCTTTAGTGCAACATTGTATTCTATTATAAGAATACTTTGAGATATGCTTATTTATTCTCCTATTTCCTGGTGTTTGGGTTGTGTTCACTTTGGGTGGCCATGGATATTCTTTTTTGTTTTGTTTTGTTTTGTTTTGTTTTGTTTGTGCCACAGCTGGGGATACTCAGGGGTTACTCCTGGTTCTGTGCTTAGGATTTATGCCTGGTAATTTGTTGGGGACCATATAGGATTCCAGGTACTGGCTGTGTGTTTGCCATGTGCTAGACAAGCACCCTACCCACAGAACTATTGCTCCAGCCCAGGCCATGGATGTTGTTGCACAATCATTTAGCAGATATGTTTATTCATTTTTCTTGGGTTTATATACAGAGATGGAAATGGTGTTGAACAATCTGTATTTAGTGTTATTTAAAACTTTTTCAATGTAGTAGCAAAACACTCAGTAACCATATAATCACATTAATATGTAACATTTCATCTGTCCTGGGAATTATGAGCTACATTGCATGGTAATGCAGTGTGTTTAATTTGAATTTTTCATGTTTAAAGGGAAAAATTTTTTATATGATCACTGGTCACTTGATCACTTGATCACTTGAATCCCATTATTCATCAATTTGCTCAAGCAGGCACCAGAATTATTTCCACTGGACCCTATCATGTGCCAGTGTAGCGCAATGACATCTGGTTGCTTCAGGAATATGAAGAGCCTCAAACTACTACATCAGGGTCTTGACAAAGAAGTCTGACCATCTTGTAGGTGGGTGGTGGGTGGCCACGTGATCTTTAGACATCCCGTGGGATCCAGTCAGTAATGGCTCTAATCCAGCAGTCATCTCCAAGTTGCTTTGCATGTCCAGCCCATCTGATTTTCGATGCCTTGGCAAACGAGACAGCGTCCCTGATTCTGGAATAGCAACAGAGGTTGGAACTCCAGATTCCTTCTCTCACTTGAGTGAGGCATGACATTCCAAGCACAGCTCTTTCGATACCTCACTGGGAGACCCAAATAACATTCTCATCCTGCTTTCGTAGGGCCCAGGTCTCTGAGGCGTATGTTAATGCAGAGAGAACAGTGGAGTCGAAGAAATATGCCTAGAGCCGGACTTTGTCCTTTTAGCTATTTCTTCGATGCTTTTGAAGGCATTCCATGCCTCTCTCTTCCTCCTGCACAGCTCAGGTTTTAGGTCATTCATCATGTTGACTTCTCGACCTAGGTACACATAAATTCTGCATTCAAAGATGTTTGTTCCATTGAGAGTGATTGGGGCCTCTGGAACTAGTTCATTTTTCATGAACATAGTTTTGTTGAGATTCAGCTGTAGACCTATCTTTCCACATTCTCGGTCAAAGTCAGTGAGCATTAGTGCCGCTTGGCTGGTGTTTGGTGTTATTAGAACTATGTCATCAGCAAAGCGGAGGAGGTGTAGTTGCCAAAAGTCTATCTTCACTCCCATTCCTTCCCATTCTAATTGTCGTATGATGTTCTCAAGGGTGGTGTTAGGAGATTTGGTGAAATGGTATCACCATGTCAAAACCCCTCTTTTGACATCAATGATCACTTCCTTGTAGAATGGTGAGCTCCTGGTGGTGAATCCGTAATACAGATCACGAAGGATCTCGGTGTATTGGGTTTGAACACCCTGTTTGACTAGAAGATACCAATAATAATTGGTATCTTCTTTTATATGTAAATTTTGCCCATTTTGCATTTCAATGGAAAATTATGTGATGTAATTAAGGAACTCAGTTTTTGAATCAAAGGTATCAAATCCTGTTTCTTACAAAAAATTATAATGTACAAAGAAAAACTTGTTTTGTAAACATAAAAGTAGATATTAAAGGTGCTTTAGAATACAGTTAACTGAACTATGTCCAAAGGTTAATCTAACCAGCCAGTCACCTGTCTTTTGTTTTTATTTTATATTTTTATTTTAGGGTCTGGTTAGATAGAATAATAAGTAAGATGCTTGCTTTGCAAAATACTTATCTAGGTTTAGTCCCTGGCACCACATGTGGTGCCTGAGCACTACTAGGAGTTATTCCTAAGCATGGAGGCAGGAGTAAATCCTAAGTTAAGTTTGGTGTGACCCATTACTCCCATACCCCCTACCTCATTATTTCTCTGTAAATTATTTGTAGATTCACTTGTAGTAATAATAAATAAAACAGACCTTCTTCATAGAAAAATAAAACATTTAACAAAAAAAAAAAGAAAGCAAAGAGTTCTCCTAACTTGATAAAGAACAGTCATTTACAATCCATAACTAGGGGTTGGAGTGATAGTACAGCCAGCAGGGAGTTTGCCTTGCACATAGCCAACTCGGTTTCTATTCCAGGCATTCTATATGGTCCCTTGAGCACCACCAGGAGTGATTTCTGAGTCCAGAGCTAGGAGTAACACCTGAACATCATGGGTATGACACAAAAAGCAAGGTGGTAGTAGTAGTAGTAGTAGTAGTAGTAGTAGTAGTAGTAGTAGTAGTAGTAGTAGTAGTAGTAGTAGTAATCACTGTATCACTGTATCACTATCTTCCTGTTGTTCATAGATTTGTTCAATCGGGCACCAGTATCATCTCCATACATTATGTGGCAAGCAAGTGTAGCCCAAGGGCATCTGCTTGCTCCAGGGACAGCTAGAACCTCAATAACAACAATAATAATAAAGTTCAGTTAATATTATACTTAAGGGCTAAAAATAAAGTTATTTCCTTTACTATCAGAAGTAAAACATCTGTTCCTACTATATCTATTTCACATTTTCTATAAAATGTAATTTGGGTAATTGGCTAGGAGGAATGATTTTCTAATTAAAATAGTTAGGATTTAAAACAAAAAGCACGATCAATTGCAGATGATATAATTTTTTGCATAGACAAATTGAATTTATTAAAATGAGTTTAGTTAAAGTATGCTAAAAGCAATAAAATATATATACATTAAGCTAAATAACTGACAAAGGAAATAGCATAATGGCAGTTCATGGTTTAGGATTGAGCCCCTATGTAGTTCTGCCAGACGAAGCAGAACTACAGCAACTCTCCTGAGCACTAAAGAGGGAAGTGCCATAAGACTGTCAGAAGTAGCATTATGGGGCATATGAATGATCACTTGATCACTTGATCACTTGACCCGTTATTCATCGATTTGCTCAAGCTGGCACCAGTAACATTTCCATTGGACCCTACACATGCCAATATAGCCCAATGGCATCTGGTTGATTAAGGAATATGAAGAGCCTCAAACCTTTTCTTCAGGGTCTTTAAAAGGAAGTCTGACCATCTTGTAGGTGGGCGGCCACGTGATCTTTTTCATCCCGTGGGATCCAGTCAGTAATGGCTCTAGTGCAGCTGTTGTCTCCAAAACGCATTACATGTCCAGCCCACCTGATTTTCGATGCCTTGGCAAACGAGACAGAGTCCCTGATTCTGGAATAGCAACGGAGGTCAGAACTTCAGATTCCTTCTCTGATTTGAGTGAGGCGTGATATTCCAAGCATAGCTCTTTCGATTCCTCTCTGGGAGACCCGAATAGCACTCTCATCCTGCTTTTGTAGGGCCCAGGTCTCTGAGGCGTATGTTAATGCAGGGAGAACGGTGGAGTCAAAGAGATGTGCCCAAAGCCAGAGGTTCTTTGTCCTTTTAGCTATTTGTTCGATGTCTTTGAAGGCATTCCATGCCGTTCTCTTCCTCCTGCACAGCTCAGGTTTTAGGTCGTTCATCATGTTGATTTCTCTACCTAGGTACACATAACTGCTGCATTCAGAGATGTTTGTTCCATTGAGAGTGAATGGGGCCTCTGGAACTAGTTCATTCTTCATAAACATTGTTTTCTTTAGATTCAGCTGGAGACCTATCGTTCCACATTCTCGGTCAAGTCAGCCAGCATTTGTGCGGCTTGGCTAATATTTGGTGTTATTAGAATGATGTCATCAGCGAAGCACAGGTGTTGTAGTTGCCGACCATCTATCTTCACTCCCATTCCCTCCCATTCTAATTGTTGCAAGATGTTTTCGAGGGTGGCACTGAAGAGTTTTGGTGAAATGGTATCACCCTGTCGAACCCCTCTTTTCACATTAATGATCACTTCTTTGTAGAATGGTGAGATCCTGGTGGTGAATCCATAATACAGCTCATGAAGGATCTTGATGTATTGGGTTTGAACACCCTGTTTGGCTAGGGCTTCGATGACTGCTTCAGTCTCCACAGACTGAAATCAATGAACGTGAGACAGAGTGGCATCTTGTACTCCCTACAAACTTCAATGAGCTTGGTTATCGTGTGGATATGGTCGATTGTGCTGAATCCTTTCCGGAAACCTTGTTGCTCGCATATTTGTCCTTCATCTAGTGTTCTGCTAATCCTGTTCAGGATGACTCGTGTAAACAGCTTCTAGATGATGGACAACAGGCAGATGGGGCGATAGTTGCCGATGTTGTGAATGTCTCCCTTCTTGAACAGTAAAACTGTCCTGCTGGTTTTCCATTGGGAGGGCACCTTGCATTCGCACAGGTAGCATGTGAAGAGCCGAGCTAGTGTACTGATGACTACCAATGGCAGATTCTTCAGGTGTTCGGGTCTGACTTTGTCTGGGCCTGGTGCTGTTCCCTTCTTTACCGATGAGATGGCATGTTGGATTTCAGAAGGGAGAATGTTGGGAATGACATATTCATCCTGTGGAATTTGGTATGTGGGCAGGTGGATGTTGCTATCAAAGAGATTTGAGTAGAAGTCCTGGATAATCTTCTCCATTGCCTTTCTGGAAGATGTGATAGATCCATCAGGTTGGCAGAGGGCAGTCATCTTGGTATTATAGTTGGCGAAGGACAGGTGGGCGGTGTGAATACTTTTCCCGGCTTCTGTTGCATCTTCCAGTATTTCTGCTCTTCTGTCTTTGAGGTCTTCTTTTATCGCTTCTCTGCACCGTTTAGCAAGCTTGAATGTTAGCATTTAGTCTTCCGAGGCTCGCGCCTTGCCACGTTGGTGAATGAGCTCAAGAGTTTCTGAAGACAAGCATCCTTTTGTGTCTTTCTCTCTCTCAGCATTCTTCGCACAATCATGGAGGTGTTGAACCAGTCAGTTGTATTCTTCATCAATGTCGTCAATGGTGGTATCTTCCCATGTTGCTGCAGTGGTGCCAAAGAGTTCCCAGTTGGTGGTTGTTCTTGGAGTTCTCTTCTTAAACTTTGCATCCTTTTCTCCCCATTGCAGGAAGTAGAATTTTGCACGAAGTAGTGGTGGTCTGATCCTGTTTGGAATTTGGGGGACGCAGCTACATCGGTCAGACAAAACTGTCGATTGAAGATGATGTGGTCAATTTCATTGTGGAACTGTCTGCCAGGAGATTCACATGTCCAACGTTTCGCTGCAGCCTTCTGGAACTGTGAGTTCCCATGAATGGTCTTGGTGGACATGATGAACTCAGATAGTCTCTCACCCTGTTCGTTCCATTCTAGTCATGTGTCCCGAATGGGGCATATGAATGATGAAAAGAAAACTTAAGGAGCTCAATTATATTGTATTTTGTGAGAATAAGTACTTGATAATAAGTGATATATATATGATTTATTAGGTAGATTAATATTGACACATCTCATTGTTCATATGCATATTTAAAATATTGTAAATATTTTCATGCATAATTCAGATTAAACTTTAATCCTACCTTTATTCCTATGATCAAGAGAAATGAGTCTTCTTGTAGTTTATAGAGTTAAATGTGCATCAATTTCCCTAACTTCTAGAATTCTCTAGACCTTTAATTGTGAAGCTAGCATTAGTTTTATAATGAAATTATTCTTATAGCTATACATAATTCCAATACTTTGTTTTGTCTCCTACCGATGTTTGGTCCTGCGCTGTCTAGACCTGTTGTCCTAAGTAATAAATAACTTTGTATTCCCCTAAATTCTTCATTTGTTAATGAAAAAATTCTATCTCAGAAAATGTGGAGGGCGTCTGAACCTCTGGTTCATTTTTGCTACCTTAGGTACACTCTGAGTTGCTGTTTCATATTTGAAAATAATCAACTGCAAAGCATGATCTGAGATTTCATGTGGTTCTCAGAACTACCACTGACCTAAATCTTTCTGTCCTGAAGTCTCCTATTTTGGCATGAGAGTTTCTTGAAGAATTTTGTGTTTCTAAGAACTTACAACTGCTTGAATTCTCTATTACTTGTGTACTGACTATTTCTATGAAGCTTTTGAGACTATGATTTAGCTCTAAAAGCAACTACTCTAAAGTTGAAAACAAGATTTCACTTATAATCCCATAACATTTTTTACCCTCTTAAAGGCAGATGACCCCCACTCCATGAGGGCCTCCATTTTCCACATCCGGACTTCTCTCTCGTCAGACCTCCACCCAGCAGACCAGCCTATCAGCGCCCGGCTCATCGAGTTCCACCCCTGCAGCAGTCTTTCTTAAATCCGGCTCAGGTATGCCGGTCCAGAGACTGGCAGACATGGGGCAGAGCTGGGGCAGAGCTGCTACTGGCTCTCCCTGTGACCAGCCACTCACGAGGCACCCAGGAAGGATGGTGGGTTCTAGCCCTGGCCCACCATCCCAGCAGAGCCTCGCAACAAGCCAGACGACCCCCCCACTCCATGAGGGCCTCCATTTTCCACATCTGGACTTCTCTCTCGTCAGACCTCCACCCAGCAGACCAGCCTATCAGCGCCCGGCTTGCACGGATGCAAGCGGCCCTCCGGGGTTCATCAATAAATGCTGGACTTAGAGATGCCTACAAGAGTATGCTACCTGCACAGCAGAGCCTGGCAAGCTACCCGTGTTGTATTTGATACATATGCCAAATACCAGTAACAATTGTAGACCTCATTCCGAATGGATTGAGGCTCTTTATGTTCCTGGAGCAAGCAGATGCCTTGGGCTCTACTAGCATGAGACAGGACATATGGAGACGTTACTGGGGCCCGCTCGAGCAAATCGATGATGAACGGGAAGACAGTGACAGTGAAAGGCAGACCTATAATAGATGCTCTATTTTTTGTATGAGAATATTGTCAAGGTTGAACTAATTTCATAAAAATGCCATGATGTTTAAGAGAAGGGAGAGAGGAAGAGAGAGAAGGAGAGAGGGAGAAAGAGAGTGATAGAGAGAAGTGAAAATTGTCTGCCATAGGTGCAGGCTGGGGAGGGTGGAATCAGGGGACAATGGTTGTGGGAAATGGACACTGTTGTAGGATGGGTTCTGAAACACTCTATGACTGAAACCCAAATATAAACACTTTTGTAACTATGAAGGAGAGAGAGAGAGGGAGAAAAAGAGGAAGAGAAAGAGTGATAGAGAGAGAGAAGTGGAAATTGTCTGCCATAGATGCAGGCTGGGAATGGGGTGGAATCAGGGGACATTGGTGGTGGGAAATGGGCACTGGTAGAGGATGGGTTCTGGAACACTGTATGACTTAAACCCAAATATGAACACTTTTGTAACTATATCTCACGGTGGTATAACAAAAATGTTTTAAAAAATGTTTAAAGTATTTTTCTATTGAATAACATGCTTACTATAAATTTATTAAATGTCTTTTTTCAAATTAAAGTAACTTCCTCAAAGTCTGGTTGAGGGATCTTTAAAAATCATTCTTGTGGAATTTGCAGTCTGGCATTTAAAGTTTTTTTAAAATATTTATTAAAGAGCAACGATTTACAAAGTTATTGATAGTTGAGTTTTAGTAATAAGCAATATGGCATTTTTTGCAAAAAAATTTGGGTGCTTGCTAGCAAGACCCTCAAAGAAAAGGATTTGGAGTGGATGCCAGAGCAGTAATACAGCAGCTAGGGTGCTTTCCTTGAGCACAGAGCCAGCAGTAACCCCTGAACATCTCCCAGTTTCGCCCAAAAACCAAAAATAACAATTAAAAAAAATAAGGTTATATTAGCCCCGGAGGGAAGGTGGGTTCTAGCCCTAGTGCACCATTCCAACAGAGCCTCGAAAGAAGCCAGAGGGAGCCCCACACCATGAGGGCTGCCCATTTTCCACATCCAGACTCCCCAGTCAGAGCTCCACCCAGCAAAAGAGCTGATCACAAGCCCAGCTCACGCGGCCAATTTGCAGCTGAGCAGTTCATCAATAAATGCATGAGATGAGAGCCTACTACCAAGAGTATACCACCTGCATGGCAAAGCCTGGCAAGCTGTCCATGTTGTATTTAATATGCCAAATACCAGTAACAATGATAGATCTCATTCCCATGACCTGATGGAATAGTTTGAGGCTCTTTATGTTCCTGGAGTGAGCAGATGCCCTTGGGCTACACTAGCATGTGACAGGAAGTATGGAGATGTTAATGGTGCCTGCTTGAGCAAATTGATGTACAATGGAAAGACAAGTGATACAAGTGATATCAGTATCTATGTTTTTATTTAAAGAAAAAAATATGCAGCTGTAGGAAGTCACTGTTTCATAAACTGTATTTCCTTTTAATGTCTATATATAGTCAGTATTTCATAAATTATACTTCATATATTATAAGAAGTTTATGCTCAGGCAGGTATTAAATCTAGACAGAAGATTAGTCATGCCTGTGTGACAAATTTATAATTTACCTGGAGAACACAAAGAGTTCAACTTCCAGGTAATTTTGAGGTAGATAAACAAAAGTAAAGGAAAGATAGTTTATAAAAGTTTTCAAGTGTGAAATTAATATCTTTTAATCTACTTAGTTCATTAAATAATTTGTTAAAATTTTGCTAATATATACTTCCTAGTGGAGAGAAGTAAATATAGTAAAAAATACTTTTAAATTATTCATGATTTCTTTGGGAAGAGATGATTCAGAAAAGGTATGGAAAATAAAAATAGAAAATCAAGTTGTACCTCAAAACAGGAAAAATTATAAATATTGGGATTCTATAAACATTACATTAGCCAATCTAAAATGTTTCTTTTGTCTAAGAGATAAACCTTAATATGTACATAAAACATTTATGCAATGGAAAAGATTCAGAAAAGATATGGGTTCAAAATGTAAACCAAAGAGAAAAAGGAAAACTTTCATTGTCTCTTATTTTATTTAAAAAATGGTAAATAATTGAAGTTTGGTTAAGTATTTGTCTTCCTGTTTCTGAAAAATCTATTCTATAGGTAAGCAAATACTTGGTAAATAATTTTTTAACATCCAAGATTTTATTATAAGTACAAATTTGATGAAAATTCTACATTTTGCTACTCTAACACAAAACAATCTAGTTACCCACAGTTACTGGATCCGTTTATAATTAAGAATTATTTTTTTCTTTCTTTCTTTTTTTTTTTTTGCTTTTTGGGGGCACGCCTGGCTTTGTTCAAGGCTTATTCCTGATTCTACAGTCAGGAATTACTTCTGACAGAGCTCAGGTACCATATGGAATGCTAGGGATGGAACCCAGGTTGGCTACATGCAAGATAAATGCTGTACTAGTGTTCAGTCTTGATTATAAGGAATTATTGAACCATTGCTCAATAATTATTTAGTCATTAAATAATTTTCCTTATAAATGATTAGATAATGTAATATGAACCTGATGAATGACTAAATGATGTATACATAAAACAATCCTAGCATCACTAAATGTGAGTCAAACTTTTTTGTTGTTTTCTTTTCTTTTTTTTTTTTATACCACGTGAGATATACAATTACAAAGCTATTCATATTTGGATTTCAGTCTTACAGTATTCCAGCACCTCTCACTCTCTCTCTCTCTCTCTCTCTCTCTCTCTCTTCTCTTATGCATTGTGGCTTGCAATACATACATTTAAAGACTATCACGTGTATCTCTTTGCCTACATTTAATGCTCAGTTCTAGGCTGGTATTATCATTTACAATTATTAGCACATTGCTCTCTGTCTTGCCTAACCTCTGACTCCCACATATTGTGGTAGATTCCATACAGTAACTAGGCCTTCTGATCCATATTTTGCCTTCCCTTGGATATTGGTATCATACCATTTTTTATACCCCACAAATAAATACAGTCATTCTATATCTGTCCTTTGCCCTCTGGCTAAATTCACTCAGCATGATCCTCTCCATGTCCATCCACTTATAGGCAAATTTCATAACTTCCTTTTCCTGATAACTTCATAGTATTTCATTGTGTATATGTACCAAAGTTTCTTTATCCAGTTGTCTGTTCTCAGGCACTGTGGTTGTTTCCAGATACTGGCTATTGTGAATAGTGCAGATATCTATGAACATAAAAGTGCAAATGGTGTTTCTGCTGTGTGTTTTTGGTCTTCCAGGCTTTATTCTCAGGAGTGGGATGGCTAGGTCAATTGGGAGAGCAATTTCTAGTTTTTGCAGGAATGTCCAGGTTGTTTTCCAAAAATGCCTGGATCAGTCAACATTCCCACCAACAATGGACGAGAGTCCTTTTCTCCCCCACATCCACACCAGCACACCAGCACTTGTTCTTGCTCCTTCGGATGCATGCCAGTCTCTGTGGTGTGAGACGAAATTTCATTGTTGTTTTGATTTGCATTTCCCTGATGATTAGTAATGAAGAGCATTTTATCATATACCTTTTTTTGTTTTGCTTTTTTGGGTCACACCCGCAATGCTCAGGGGTTACTCCTGGCTCTGTACTCAGGAATCACTCTTGGCGGTGCTCGGGGGACCATATCGGATGCCGGGGATCAAACCCCTGCCGGCATGGGCCGGCCACGTGCAAAGCAAACACCTACCCGCTGGGCTATTGCTCTGGCCCAATCATATACCTTTTTATAATGCCTGAAATGTTGCCAGGCCTTGTGTTACTTCCACTATTCATGCAGACAGTGTCATAGTAAGTATATTCTACCACTCATTATCTGCCAATCTCTATCTCTCTCTCTATCTTAACTCTCTCTGTTTCTCTCTGTCTCTGTTTCTCTCTCTCACACACACAACACAAATCATAAATTATTTTGTGTGAGGGTGTTGTACCTAGTGATGCTCTGATGTTATTCCTGGCTATGCATTCCAGAATTACTTGGGAGACCATACAGAATGCCAGAGATCTAACCAGGTCAGCTGTGTGCAAGTCAAACACGCTACCTGCTCTTCTATCACTCTGGCTCCTGATCATAATTCTTACCTAGGTTCCATATAGATACTAACCACCTGTTTTCAGGAAATTAAAAGGGCATCAGAGTGTTGTAAATAACATAAAAATAGCGTGAGGAATTAAATTTGACATCTGAATTTCAAGGACCAAGTTGTTCAATAGGTAGTGCCTATGTTAACATCATCCCAGTATCCTGATAAATTCACATCAAAACCCATTGATTAATCTATACATAACATGGTATGAAACCTTCACAAGCAAAGCTTGCCTAGCAAGGGACAAAAGAAGAGCAGGTAGATGAGAGACAGAGAGAGTCAAATAAAAAAAATAAATAAACAAACAAACAAACAAATAAATAAATAGAAACCCAATAGAGAACAGTGTTCAGGAAGTGGTATTTAAGAGGTATCCTTGGGAGTAGAGAGAAATTGCATTAAGCAGCTAACACTCTAATTTTGTGGCCCTATATTCATAATACTGAAATGGGAAGCAAAAAACTATAGGATCTAAACAGGGTTCTAAGTTCCTTTCAGGTGCCATTCTTATCGGCCTGCTGGTGGATACCAAATTGGATCTCAATCTCTATGCCAACAGACTATAAGAACTGTGAGAACTAGCTCAGTCATCTGTAACTAAGAAATGAACAAGTTGGGGGGTGGCAAAATCAGTGAATCAGATCGCTAACTTCTACCAAATGTATATGAACCTTTCCCATTCACACTAGAATGGTCACAGGTAAGTCTCAGCCTTCCAGACTCTGAACCTTCCAGAGCAGTACCAGCATGGCCAGTTAGCACGTCACCCACTTGTTGTTGTGCTCCCAAGCTGACTCAAAACAGTCAGATTATGCTTCCTTCTGGCACTGTAGTGAGTATTCAATGATTGCCATCGCAACTCCTATTAACCCACCACAGTCATGACTTTCCCAATTACTGCAAGTTTGAGAGGCCACAGTGACCCACTGCTTGCCAGCCACTTGTGATCCTGAATCCCGGAATGCAGCACAGACCTATTCAAATTTCTCTCTCATGAGACCTCTAGTTCTTTTTACACTGTGGTCACGCCCTGACATCATTGAATTTGGTGCACGGGTTCTTAGAG
The DNA here is from genome assembly GCA_021461705.1 of Cryptotis parvus. NCBI lineage: Eukaryota > Metazoa > Chordata > Mammalia > Eulipotyphla > Soricidae > Cryptotis > Cryptotis parvus. The sequence continues at coordinate 17,475 of JAJIBD010005498.1, read as the reverse complement.
TAATTCTTAAATACTTGATTGGCAACCACTCCACTCAACTTTGGTACAGAAGGGCTCTCTGGCAATTCAGAGCAAGTATTCTGTGGGAGAGCAAGAAGAGATGTGATAGTCCTCCTCGTCTTGGATTGAACATTCTGTAACTCCTGTTATGTTCTATTGGTCACAAGGTAAATGGTGCAACAGTATGAAAGGAACCTATATAAAATATGAATCTAAGAAGTCAAAGATGATTGGATCAATTCCAAAAACTTAATTGCCACAATCAAGATTTTTGTAAAGTTAATAATATTGTTCCTATGTTTTAGTTTAATTTTATACAAATTGTTTTACATGTAACTTTTTCTGAATGTTTAACATTTCCCTACTTTCTCTTTGTATATAAATGAATATTTGGATACAAATGAATATTTTTTGAATATGCATTTCATTGCTTTAGCTGTCGATTCAAGGTTTCTTGCCCCAGAAATTATCTAAGGATCTCAGGTTTACCTTTACTTTTGAAGTATTTTATACTAGGCTAACTTATTAATCTGTTTGATCACAAATTATTTATATGTCTATATTCCAACAGTTATATATTTCACTGACTGTGAAACTATCAGATTATGTTATGTACTTAAATTATTTCTATAAGGTGAGTTTTTATATTTTAATACAATAAAATTCTCATTCAGCAACCTTTTTTGGTGAATTTTTGTGTGGTGCATATTTACTCACACTTAATTTTCTCGTCTGTATCTTCTTTTCCATATAAAGTCTCCATAATTTTATAAATTACTAGAAAATAGTAATATATTTCAATCATTTCAAAGGTAGTTGAAAGTAAAAAGTTGTGTGAATATTAGATGACAAGAACAAATTTCATACTTAGGCATGGTAGATCAGAACTCAATTCTACAAGATCAAATTTTCAGTGGTTTTAGCCTTAGACCTTAGTCAAATCTGTGTAATAAAACTTACACTAATGTTCTATTATTATAAGTTTTATAATGAAATCTTAAAAAAGACAGAAATATTTCAAAATTGCTTTGGTTTGGGAGTAATGCCAGGCAAATTTTGGGGTTGCTCCCTCATCTTTACTCAAGGTTCATACCCAATGGTACTCAGGAGACCACGATGACAGAAAAATTTTTAGCAATTAAGAATATTAACTCTATTCATAGGTAAATTTTATGATCCAAGTAATAGATAAACACAATAGCCTGTATTTTTTCAAATTGTCATAAATAGATATTTGATATCTGATGAAGGAAAAAAATTATATCAAATCAATTTCTGACTTGTACTTAAATCACACTCATAAAATAAATCATTTGCATGTATATGTGTGTGTTTGTGTGTATTGATCATTAAAGTAGAAACATGCATGTGATGAATTTCTTAACAAGAGAAACTTTAGTATCTTATATTTGTATTTTTAACTCATTCTACAATAAATGAATGTGCACTAAGCACAGGACAAATGACATTCCAACTACGATGTTATAGGGATTATTTAAAATATTTCAGCAGAGACATAATCCTTTTTGTGCTGTTGAAATTGAAATGAATTTTTTCCCAAACAGAGATAGCCTAGAGGTTCTCTGTAGCCCGTTATGATGATGATGCATTATAGAACTGCATGCTTTGCTTTGCATTGGCAAATTCTCTAAGAATAGAATTGCTCTCTGTAATAATCACACTCTATGAAAGTCCCTACTTTTCAACAAGGGAATACAGTGGGTGGAAATTATTTAAATTCACATTTTAGCTAAGTTTATATTTGAATAGAAGAAAAACTCAAAACTCTACCATCCATTAAAACTCAATTCATCTTGGTTATTGGAAAAAGAAAATATCATAAATAAATGAGGCAGATGTTGGCATTCTGAGTATGTCAGATGCTCAATCTAAATAATCAAAGTTGAAAAGGCAAAAGGTAGATATCTAATAATTGTGTAAAAATATCTTTAAGACTTTGAATACTATGTAGATTGGCAAAATGTCAATGTAACAAAGGGCATGTTTTATCAACACTTGAAATATGGTTTTAAAATTAGTGTTGAGTATTTCTGGCTAAAAAATTGCAGTAAGCCATAATAAAATCTCTTAGAAACATGAGAGTTTCAAACTAAGAAGAATCAGATGGAAACTCACTCTCTTCTTTATTTTATCTCTTTAAATACATTAATATTGTTATAGAAAAGTTGCCCACAGGTCTCCTATCTCTCCAGGTGTCGTCTAATTTCTTCCTGTCACAGGAAAATCCTTATTAAAAAAATCAGTGTTTAAACACCTGTGTGCTGCTTGCTCATTAAGTGTAATGTAAAGACTCATCACAAAATATAATCCCAAATTATCCTTTCTTTCTTACTCTTATTTTTCTCACTTTTCTAAATAAACAATTCCTTGTGAGCTTTCACTTTTACTAATATTTTTCCACATGAAAATTTAGTAATTCTTTCAAGTTATGGCAGTATAAGCAACTTTTATAATCACAGGAAGCAAACACAAAATAGTCTCTCACGTGAGGAGGCTGAATTCTATACAAGTATAAATATGTCCTTCTAGGTTAGCAATATATGGTTTTTGGGCGTAGATAATCTGTCCAGATGTTTATGAGATATGTGCTATGTGAAGTTTCTACACCCCTTCAATTTCCATTTTTTCAGCACTATCTAGATCCCAATCCTATTTATAATAAAAAATACTGAGAAACAATTGCTGCCCTGTCGGGAATGCCGCCGGGTCCCCAACAGTGTCAGGACAGAAGTTCTCTTCTACCTCCAAGGACTCGGGAGAATAGATGAAAACTCACGAGTCTGGTGCAGTTCCAAAAAAGGCTTTTAATAGTACAAAAGCTCTTCCATAGCACTCCAATATAATGAACAAACTTTAGCTCTGGTCCGAACTTAGACCATACAAAAGAGCCTAAGTCTCCCGCCAAAGAGAGAGAGAGGATCTCACCTGAGATGAGTCCTACCCAGAAGAAGGAGCAAAAGGCCAAAGAGCAAAAAGCCAAAAGCCAAAAGCCACAGGAGCCAAAAGTCAAAAGCTAAAAGGCCCAAAGTGTGAAAGGTGAAGCATGAAGGGGCCTCAAGTCAGCCCCTTATATACACCAAAGTAATCCAATTGGGAGGGTCATGTCAACAAAGAACTCTAAACAGAGTGTAGTGCCATACCCTATTGTAGGTATAAACAAAGGTTATGCCAAGGTCTAATCCTTTCTACCAAGATTATCTCTTATGTAAAACACTGAAGAGAGGGGACTGGTATAAAGTAATACATCTTAACTGCATGAGCTTCATGTAATCTAGATGGTACCCACAAGGTCCTTCTTATTATTATCTGCACCAGGGTGATTCTGAGTATCTTGTTCTCATGTACTGAAAGGATCACACTCGCCTGCTTAGAGCAAACTAGTATGATCCTTCCTATAGTCTTCCTATAGTCTCAGCATAGCCAGGGCGGTAGTCTCCTGGTAAATTCTCACTGTCCCACGCTGGGTGCAGTGGGTATAAAGAGGAGCTGTGCCCAATCTAGAAAACATAGAAGTCTTAGTAGATGTATAAGTCAGAAGTTATTCAATCAAGGTGACTTCTGTAACTGCCACACCCTCTAGCAGTGTTTACATAGAAGAGAGGTCTCATCAGTATGAACCTTGGCTTAAATAAGATTAAGCTATGAGTGGGCAAAAACAACAAAGCTCCCAGGTTAGCTAAACCTGTCCCTCCAACACTGCCCTTAAGTTTATTTCTATCCCAGTGAAAGAAATGTATGATAACTAAGATATGCTACTAGACAGACCTGGGAGGGCATTGGAAGAATTACTAAAGGGGTGTTTCTGGTAGTAAGATGACAGTGGAATTTTAGTGGTGAGAGTGATATTTTCCATATAGCACTACAGCTCTTTCAGGGTAAGGAAAATAAACATTTCTGTTACTGGATTTGGCATATCGAACACGCATCGGACAGCTTGCCAGGCTCTGCCATGCGGGCGCTATACTCTCATTACTTTGTGGGGCTCTCTCAGAGGGGTGGGTAGAATATTCACAGCAATTTGGAGGTAAATCGCGAGGTAAATGTCATCAGCGGAGGTGGTGTAGTTGCCGACCATCTATCTTCACTCCCATTCCTTCCGTGATTTAGATACAGCATCTTTTAAAAAATTAGTTCTCCTTTGACTTTTACTATCAAAAAGTAAAAGTGCGCCTGCTCGAGCAAATTGATGAATGACGGATTCAAGTGATCAAGTGATAGCACTACAGCATGAAGCCACTTGAAATCTATGATAGTAAAACTCAAAGGAGAACTAATTTTTTAAAAGATGCTGCATCTAAAAAATGCCTTCTTAGTCTTGCATCTGGATATCCCAGAGCAAATATACAATGCTCCTGAATGACTGTCATCTTGGAACCAGGAGACAAAACTTAAATGAATCAAAACATGAAATTTGTTGATCTCTTCAATAAGCCTACATGATTTAGAAACGACCTTCTGGATTCTTGTTATTGAGTAAACACATTCCTTTCTAATTAATAATTTTCATCTGGTAAAATACCCTTCAATATCACAGTTGCAATTTTTCCTAATTCTCAAGAGGTCTAGTCCCTGATTTTGGTCTATAAAGGCTAAAATATTCTCTTTCTTGTTTTTTTTCAAAGTTACTAGAGTTGGTATAAGCATCTCCTTATTATATTATATCATATCATATCATATCAATGGACTGAAAGAATCTTATAGAGATGCTCAGGAGAGAACTTTTGATCTATAGTTACTCAGTACCTCATTGGAGTGTAATAAGTGATAAAAAGGAAGTTTACTGGACTTGTGCTTTAGATTGACTTGTATTCCATGAAGTCTACAATAAGCATCTGAGAAACTCATGTTACTTAAATTTTTAAATGAAACTGTGTTTGTTTGACTTTATTTATTTTGGTAGGGGCAAACCATTGATGCTCAGGTCTTGTCCATGGCTCTGTACTCAGGGACAACTACTAGAGCAGCTCAGGGAACCTTATGGAATTCTGAGGAGAAAACCAGGAACAGGTAGATACAAGGCAAATGTTCTACCTACTATATGATCTCAATTAAAATATTTTAAAATGCCTTTCTTCAAGTATGTGTGCTTCTATTCCCATGTGCTGAACAGTTCTTTTTATCTTCAACTTATATTTTGTTAAATGTTATTTATTGATTGATGTAATTAAATAAAACCAATTTGTATGTTGGGTTGCACTGATTTATGTTTGAACTGGTCTTATACACTTGAAATAGATCCAAATAGTCCATATTATAAAATTATTATGTTCTTTTATTTAATTAAGAATATTTTGTTTAGGATATTTTATTAATTAGAGTCTTTTTGGTTTTTTTTGGGGTGGGTATAAATCAGCTTCCCCAAAATTAATCGAAAAAAAGGAGGACCTGGAACCTTCAGCTCACGAGTCTCATTGATCTCGCCTCCGGATTCTGACCATGCATATGTGTTTTCACGTGAAAAGACGAGGGCAACAAAAACCCCACTGGATCCAGCCACTGCCCCGTGGGTGGTCTTAATTTGTGTTATTTTTTTTCTTTGAGAAGTTTTTTTTTTTTTAACCACCACTCTGAACAATGAACAAACTGTATCTCAGGAACCTCAGTGAGTACGCCATACCCTCGGACCTAAAAAGCATCTTCAAGAACGCCAAGATTCCAGTGGGGGCCCTTCCTGGTGAAGATGGGCTATGCCTTCGTGGACTGTCAGGAGGAGAACTGGGCCCTCAAGGCCATCGAGGCACTTTCAGGTAAAGTGGAGCTGCTTGGGAAACCCATAGAAGTGGAGCAGTCAGTTCTGAAAAGGCAAAGGTGCTGCATAGTTTACTAGGTCAGTATGGCTATTTTAATTTCACTAATACATGCTTGTTTTTAGTATTCATTTGTTATACTTTTAAATATCATTATCAATATTAATGACCACACTTTTATTTCTGTTCTGCCAATCCTGTTCAGGATGAAACGCGTAAAAGCTTGTAGATGACAGACAACAGGCAGATGGGGCAATAGTTGCCGATGTCATGAATGTCTCCCTTCTTGAACAGTAGAACTGTCCTGCTAGTTTTCCATTGGGAGGGCACCTTGCACTCGGACAGGTAGCATGTGAAGAGTCGAGCTAGTGTATTGATGAGTACTGACAGCAGATTCTTCAGGTGTTCGGGTCTGACTTTGTCTGGGCCTGTTGCTGTTCCCTTCTTTACCAGTGAAATGGCATGTCGGATTTCAGGGGGGGGGGGAATGCTGAGAATGAATACCCATCCTGTGGAATTTGGTATGTGGGCAGTTGGATGTGGCTATCAAAGAGATGTGAGTAGAAGTCATGGATAATCTTCTCCATTGCCTTATTGGAAGATGTGATAGACCCATCAAGGCCTCGGAGGGCAGTCATCATGGTCTTATAGTTGGCGAAGGACAGGTGGGCAGTGCGAATGCTTTTACCTGCTTCTGCTGCATCTTCCAGTATTTCTGTTTTTCTGTCTTTGGGGTCTTCTTTTATTGCTTCTCTGCACTGCTTTGCAAGCTTGGACATTAGAATTTGGTTGCCTGAGGCTCACGCCTTGCCATGTTGGCAAATGAACCCGAGAGTTTCTGAAGACAGGCGTCCTTTTATGTCTTTCTCTCTCGGCATTCTTCGCACAATCATGGAGGTGCTGAACCAGTTGGTTGTATTCTTCATCAATGTCGCCAATGATGGTAACTTCCCATGTTGCTGAGATGGTCCCAAAGAGTTCCCAGTTGGTGGTCATTCTGGGAGTTATCTTCTTAAACTTTGCATCCTTTTCTCCCCATTGAGTGTGTCGGAGAGCTCCGCTGGGGTCACCAACAGTGCCAGGAAGCAAGTTCCCTTCTACTTCCGATAACGGCGAGGAATGGATGAAAACTCAGGAATCCGATGCAGTTTTAAAGGGGCTCTACTATTACAGGTTCCAATATACAATCCCAAAGCAGGGGAAACCTCCGGACTCTGCGTTCCCAGCTAGGCCCCAGCCAGGTGCAGGCCAAGATGGCTGCCACCACGTGTTGAGTCCCAACAGAGAATGGAGAGAAGCAAAAAGCCAAGGGAAGCCAAAATGGCAAAAGGGGGAAAAAGGGGAGCTTCTTTCTTCTTGCATCTTATCTTATAGCCAGAAATCTGCCCAGGATTCCCAGCCCAGCCCATTCTGGGCTGGGCTATCTAGGGATGAAAATTCAAAGCCTCCCAGCAGAGGTGGAGGAGCTGCAAGCCAAATGTAAACTTCTCCTGGCAGGGTCAAATGCCCTCAAGTAATCTCTCCCAGCACCTCACCTAGGCCCTTTTTATATGCTAATATCTTGAGCTAAGATCTGCCTGGAAAATCTTTCTAAGGTAGAGAAGGGGGGTTTCTGAGATGGCATGTCTCTGTACCAAAGACTAATACTAATGCCAGTTAAATATTTCTCCAAGCCTCACAAGTCTCTTCTATTTCACGGTAGTTTTGTATTTTAGTTGCCTTTGAGTATATCGGGAGCCATGCTTGTTTGCTTGGAGGCAAACAGCATTTCTCTCTGGTCTAATTACTTAGGGATCCTATGTGGCCAGGCAAATATGCTGGTAAGATCTAGCTAGTCCCACGATGATTGTGGTAGCATGGGAGAATATTTATACTAGCTAGTACAGAATACATGGTCAGATAAACTGCCACATTTAGATTACCTCCTTATCTACGAAGTGATTTGCAGGCGGCAATTCATAGCAAGATGCAGCGGCCCTTAGAGGAGTCCTGCAACAGCGTGAGGTAGAATTTTGCAAAAAGGAGATGGTGGTCCGATCCTGTTTGGAATTTGGGGATGACAGCAACATCGGTCAGACAAAACCTTCGATTCAAGATGATGTGGATGATTTCATTGTGGAAGTGTCCACCAGGATATTCCCATGTCCAACGTTTCGCTTCAGCCTTCTGTAACTGTGAGTTCCCATTAATGGTCTTGGTGGACATGATGAATCCAGATAGTATCTCACCCTGTTCATTCCATTCTAGGCCATGGGTCCCGATATGGAGTTCTTCGGCCTATCTTCTTGGTCCCTATCTTTGCATTAAAATCACTGACTATGATCTTGTGGAAGGTGTGATCTTTTTTATAGAACTCCTCCAGGTCCATGTAGAATTTCTCAATTTCATCTTCCTTATATGTGGATGTTGGTGAATAGACAATGAAGATAGAAATAGCTGGCAGTGGGCCACATCTCTTCAAGTGTAATCGTCCTATCCGGTTTCTTAGGCATTCAAATGAATCAATGTTGACGGTCATGTCCCTGTTGACAAGGACACCAACACCACCGACACCTCTTTGGTCGCATATTCCAAGGAACAATTCTTCTCCGTTGTCAAATACAGCATGATGCAACTGATGCCTCCTTGTCTCAGTCAGACCAATGATGTCATACTTTTTCTTTTGCTCTTGCACCATCAGATCCTCAATATGTGCTTCCAATGCCAGCATATGTGCATTGAAAATACAGTCATTTTAGTCCTTCTTCGTTTTGGCAGCCTAGGTTGGCTATGAAATTTTTATCAAGCACTGCTTGATAAACAGGACTGGCAGAACACTAGAAGAAGGACAGCTGTGCAAGCAAGCTGGCTTCCGGAAAGGATTCAGCACATCCACCATATCCACACAGTAACCAAGCTCATTGAGGTTTGTAGGGAGTACAAGAGGCCACTCTGTCTCACCTTCATTGATTTAAAGAAAGCCTTTGATTCTGTGGAGACTGAAGCAGTCATCAAAGCCCTAGCCAAACAGGGTGTTCAAACCTTATACATCAAGATCCTTCTTGAGCTGTATTACAGATTCACCACCAGGATCTCACCATTCTATAAGGAAGTAATCATTAATTTCAAAAGAGGGGTTGCACAGGGTGATACCATTTCACCAAAACTCTTCAGCGCCACCCTCGAGAACATCATGCAACAATTAGAATGGGAAGGAAGGGGAGTGAAGATAGATGGTCGGCAACTACACCACTTCTGCTTTGATGACATTGTTCTAATAACACCAAACATTAGCCAAGTGGCACAAATGCTGGCTGACTTTGACCGAGAATGTGGAAAGATAGGTCTACAGCTGAATCTAAAGAAAACTGTTTATGAAAAATGAACTAGTTCCAGAGGACCCATTCACTCTCAATGGAACAGCCATCTCTGAATGCAGCAGTTATGTGTACCTAGGTCGAGAAGTCAACATGATGAACGACCTAAAACCTGAGCTGCAAAAGGAGGAAGAGAGTGGCATGGAATGCCTTCAAAGGCATCGAAGAAATAGCTAAAAGGACACAGAACCTACAGCTCTGGGTACATTTCTTTGACTCCACCATTCTCCCTGCATTAACATACACCTCAGAGACCTAGGCCCTATGAAAGCAAGATGAGGATGCTATTCTTGTCTCCCAGAGAGGAATTGAAAGAGCTATGCTTGGAATATCATGCCTCACTCAAGTGAGAGAAGGAATCCGGAGTTCCGACCTCTGTTGCTATTCCAGAATCAGGGACGCTGTCTTGTTTTGCCAAGGCATCGAAAATCAGATGGGCTGGACATGTAATGCGATTTGGAGACAACTGCTGGACTAGAGCCATTACTGACTGGATCCCACAGAATGTCAAAAGATCACGTGGCCACCCACTTACAAGATGGTCAGACTTCCTTTTCAAGACCCTGAAGGAACGTTTTGAGGCTCTTCATATTCCTGAATCAACCACATGCCATTGGGCTACATTGGCACGTGATATAGTCCAATGAAAATGTTACTGGTGCCCGCTCTAGCAAATCGATGAATAATGGATTCAAGTGATCAAGTGATCAAGTGAACTATTATAAATAATTCTATAATAAACAAGGGATGCACATACACTTGAAATCATTATACATATATATTATAGATAATTAAAATTGCTATGACATATGGCAGTTCTATTAACTTAACTTTTGTAAGTCTACTTACTGTTTGCTAAAATAGCTGAACCTGTTTACATTTGCATTAACACAGTATTACTGTTCCTTTCTGCCATACAAACACACTTTGTCAACACTTGTTATTGGTACTTTCTACTTTAGCTAATTTTTAAAGTTACAATTAATAGTGTATTATTGTTTTGATTCACATCTATATTATATTAAAATATGATGATGTTTCTTGTGTGTCCATTAATACTTATACTTTCTTCATAATTGTCTTTTCAGATCTTCTCCATAAATTTTTTAGACTGCCTGGTTTTATTGTGTTGAGTTCTATAAGTTCTTTATTAATCTTGAAGAAATGACACTTTATTTATGTACACTTTATAAATAATTTCTCTCAATCAATTACATAAATTTACATATGTGCATATATACTTTTTGCAGAAGTTTTAATGCGGTTCCTTTTTTGGTCAATATTTACTTTAATTTCCTGTATTTGTGTCTTGTTTTATTTTGAAAATGTTAACATTCTTCAAAATACCCACTCTTATTTGAATTGTTTTTGGAAAACTGATTATACTTCTTATCCTTCTTCATATAACGATAAGGCTTTCATTCTGCCTCCAGCTTCCATCAAGATTTTCTTTGTCTGGTTTTCTGCAGTTTGAACATTATATGCCACATGTAAATTTTGATTTTGTGCTGATTTTGCTTAATGATGCTGGACATGTGATTTGATTTTGGGACTTGATTTCAGATTTGTTGTTGAAATTTTTGGTATAGTTGTTCCAGATACTTAAACTTGTTTTTTTTCTTTCCTGTTCTTCTGGCATTCACATTATGTATACATATTTTTAAATTGCCCTTCTGTTCTTGGATTTTTGCCCTATTGTTTCATTGCTTTCCTCTCCTTTTGAAAGTTAGTTTTTGAAGTGTTTGTTAAGTATCTTTGAACTTGCTAATTTATTCCATGATCTAACTTGATCTATTGAACCAAATAAAGATACTCTTGGTTTTTATTAAAATGAGTTTCTTCTGCATTTCACTTTGATTATTTTATTTCTATTTCACTGTTTATATATAAAAGTAGATAAAACCCATATCTGCTTACGTTTTGTATGCATTTTCCATTAAAAATTGGTGGAGTATGCTGGGCACCCCAACAAAATCCAAAAAGCAGGATCAGGGGATCCCCTTCTACTCCAGGGATTGGCACCCAGCAGACATAGAAAGACATGAGAGTCCAGCAAAGTTCAAAAGGTTTTACTCACACTTGTTATGGCATACAATCTAGCAACAGGAAAATCCGAGACTTCAGGTTCCTAGCTGGGCTCTGGCCACGTGTAGGTTTAGAATCCTAGGCGAAAATGGCCAATTCCATGTGCTAAGGCCCAACAAGGAAGAGAAGAGAGAGGAGGAGAGTATGAAAAAGGCAAAGGTGAAAAGGCAAAAGGGCTGAAAGGAAAGCAGGTTATAGCTTTTATAACTTTTCAGCCCAGATCTGCCCACATCAATGGAAAGCAGTTAGGGTCAATCCCCTCAGGTAGCTTCTCCCAGGACCTTATCTAGCCCCATTGAAATGTTAATATTGCCCCCAGGCCAAGATCTGCCTTGGAAGTGTCCCTAAAGGCTCTATGTAGAGTGGACGGAAGGGTATACATCTGTACCAATGGATATTCTACAGCCAGGTATATATTTCTCCAAGCCTTCACAAGATTCTTATCTTTACTTTATAGTTGTTTTGTATATTAGCCTTTAGACTTATTAGAAAGCCATGCTTGCTTGCTTGTAGGCAAACAACATTTCTCTCTGGTCTAATTATCAATGTGGCCAGGTAAATATACTGGTAAGATCTATCTAGTCCTACAAAATTTGTGGTAGCATGAGAAAAATATTTGTACCAGCTAACATAGAATATATGGCAAGATATACTGCCATATATCAAACTGTTTTATGCTTCTTGTCTACAAAGTGGCCTGCAGGACGTAACTTCAGGCAAGATGCAAAGGCTCTGGGCAACAGTGTGCTGCAACAAGAAACCATAGTAATTTAGTCATAGTGACTTGCAATTCTCTTACTGTCACTGTCTGTCACTGTCTTCCTGTTCATCATCAATTTGCTCGAGCGGACACCAGTAACATCTTTTTGCAAAGTCTGTTTTATATAGTAGGAAAAAAAAATCCTGCTTTCCCACCCCCTTCAGATTGAGTTACTCTTTGTCTTATATCTTCCCTGCATTTTTTTCTTAAAATATGAATGTGATGTTTCAAGAATTAAGAACTATGGTACATAAGCCTATAGTGTGGGATTTGTTAAGTCTGACTGGGAAATAGTCTATATTTAACATTTGCTGCAACTCTAGATGCTAAAGTTTTAACTTATGATGTCTTTCTCTAATGCCTTTTTTTGACTTTTCACTCTTTCTGCCACATCTGCCAATGTTGGGGTCTTGCTCTTGGTTTAGTGTTCTAAGACACATCATCAACACTGAGGGGACTATGAGGTGCTGGAGATCTAATCTGAGGCTCCTGAATAAAGACATCATACAATGGCTTTCCAAGGATCTCCTTATATTCTCTCAAGTCTTTTATTTAACTCTCATAACATTTTTCTCAGATGAAGTTACTGTTTCAAACATTATGGAGGTAGGCAATAAAGTGTGGAGAAGTGAACTTAGTTTCCCTAATGTTAAATCTTTTAGTGACGTTTTGTCCCTAATTTATCTCTTCCATCTTGTTTTTTAGTCCTTGTAGTCTAGCTCTGGTCTGAACTTAGACCATACAAAAGAGCCTAAGTCTCCCACCAAAGAGAGAGAGGATCTCACCCGAGCTGAGTACTACCCAGAAGGAGCAAAAGGCCAAAGAGCCAAAAGCTGCAGGAGCCAAAACCTGAAGGCTGAGGAACCAAAAAGCAAAAGGTGAAGGGGCCTTAAGTCAGCCCCTTATATACACCAAAGTAATCCAATCTGGAGGTTGTCATGTCAACAAAGAACCCTAAACAGAGTGTAGTGCCACACCTTATTGCAGGTATAAACAAAGGTTATGCCAAGGACTAAGGAGATTATCTCTTATGTAAAACACTGGAGAGAGAGAGGGCTGATATAAAGTAATACATCTTAACTTCATGAGCTTCATGTAATCTAGATGGTACCCACAAAGTCCTTCTTATTATTATCTGCACAGGGTGATTCTGAGTATCTTGTTCTCGTGTACTGAAAGGGTCACTCTCGCCTGCTTAGAGCAAACTAGTATGATCCTTCCTATAGTCTTCCTATAGTCTCAGCATAGCCAGGGTGGTAGTCTCCTGGTAAATTCTAACTGTCCCACGCTGGGTGCAGTGGGTATAAAGAGGAGCTGTGCCCAATCTAGAAAACATAGAAGTCTTAGTAGATGTATAAGTCAGAAGTTATTCAATCAAGGTGACTTCTGTAACTGCCACACCCTCTAGCAGTATTTACATAGAAGAGAGATCTCATTAGAATGAAGGTTGGCTTAAATAAGATTAAGCTGGGGAGTGAGCAAAACTCCCAGATTAGCTAAACATATCCTCCAACAGACCACAAAAAGCTGGATGAACCCTTTTCAGATGACATGGGTTTAATGTTTTGGTCTGAAATTCTTTTATAAAGAGACCCTTGCTAACTACCTCTATGGATACCAAATACGGATCCTATACGTATGTATTTCTATTGATTTATCTGTTACCATCTCATCTACTCCTATATTTTCCTATTGCATATTACTTTATATTTTTCATTACAGAGAATGTTGAAAGTCTTTTGGGAAACTGTCACACTGATAAGATCAGAGATGTAGGTAGGGCTGTGAGTTAAAAGTCACTTTTATGTAGCTGAGCTTCCTCTTTTTACAAAGAATGTTGTGGGACAGGACTTTGGAGAGCAGGCACCAGACTCAGTCGAAGTCAGGACAGTTAAGCCCAAATCTTCTGTATCTTTCAGTTCAGAATATTATGAGCAGAAAATAAGAAAAGAAAAATTTATTAAGCAGTTTTATTTAGCAACTAATAATAACACAGACATAATTTTATAGCTTCACTGGTATCGACTCTCTTAGTTGGACTTTTTCATGCATAGAGTGATGAAAATCTATGAATGAATACTTGGACCTAGCATCCACAATATGGCTTCTGTAGTGTGTAGGTCACACTTGGGTGCAAATGTTATTTGACATTGTTACTTGATATTAATGTGGTCCAAATAATAACATTGACAAAAACTCAGTATAAGCTCAGTGGAAAGAGAGTTGTGGCACTGTGTGACATGTCACCTGATGTGAGAAAAGGGTTTGCATCAGGTCCCTCTATCTCCGCCTCAAGATAAAGCCACTAGCTCTGGATCTGGAGAGAAGGCCAGCAAGTAAGGTCTATGCCTTGCATGCAGCCTACACCATATTGAGTTATTGAAACACCACAGTGTCCACTGAAGCCTGTCAGGAGTGATCCTTGAGGAAAGAGCCAGATGTAATCCTTTAGCACTCTGGGTTTAGCCCCAAACTAAAACCAAGTAAGAACCTCATGAGCATTTGGGAGGAAGGTTTCAGGAGTCCAGGGATGTGCCCCTAGGGCTGTGGATCCCTGCATGGTCCTCCAGGCTTTGCAGAGTACTCCTCCTTTCTGTTTTTGGCAAGGAATATAAACTTTTCCTTTAATTTTTCTCACCAAGGGTAAACTGACTTGTGTTGATCTTATGTTTTATCACTTTAAAATGCTTCCTGTTTGACATTTCCTTGTACTCAGTTGAGGGAGGAGAATCATTATCCTCTTGCATGTCTGCATCAATGAAAGACATTGAAATGTTTATCTCACTCTTTGGCTCTTGAAAGCCTATCAACAAAGCCCTAGTTGGTAAATAAACATGGAAGAATCCCATTTTTATTGCATATCATTTGTCCTCTTAAATTTAAGATATAAACTGGTTTTATAGAAGAGAAGAAAACTAATCAATAGCAGCAACATGATGCATTAAATCTATTTAGAAAACAACACTAATAATGCAATTCTTGGGCAGTAGACAAAACAATTGAACAGCAATGTAAAGGAAAAAGTAAGCAGAAAAAATATTTTAATGAACTACTTTAAGGTTTAAATTTTAATTGTTCTTGATACTACTTTAATTAAACTAATTTTTGAGCACTCACAATTATGGTGATTTGAGATCTCCCAGAAGCTGAATCAGAGCCATTCAAGCAAAAACAGTTTATAATGGAGATTATTTCAAGAAACATAGGTAGAAAATTATTCAAGTAATACAAGATTGAGAGAAGTCAATAAAAAAATCATCATCAGGGAAATTATACATCTGGAGTTTTCCTATCTAAGGGCCAAAGCACAGGAATTTCCTAGTGACTCCTTCCTTGAGGATTGCTAATTTTGGGTCACTTCTTTTATATTCTGCAATAGGGCTACTATATTCTCACAACCAACAACAAACTCCACAACGGATTTGCAAAGGCAGTGGACATTATCAGTGCCACCAGGGAACTTGTTTAAATTGCAAATTATTGGCCTTATCCTAGGGTAAAAGACTATCACACATACTGTTTTTCTAATTTGGTTGTTAGTGTTGCTCTCAGATTTGTTGGCTCTTATTGGAGCAATGCAATGTTTGTAGTAAAAATAATTCACAGTTTTCTGAATCATGGAACTTCTTTGGTTTTTAGGCATGTTGGTGGATTATTTGCTAAATAACATGCTTTGTTGGGAAAGGATATGGAGAGTTTAGGAGTTATTTCATTCTTTTTACATCTGCAAATTACTTAGAAAAGGCTTCAGAAAATTTTTTAATTATCAACATGTTTTGTTGTGTAACTGGGTAGAAAATTCTAGGTTAAAAATCTTTCCTCAGAAAGGTAAAAGTTGCTTTGTATTTTTTAATGACAACAATGTTGTATAAGATATCTCTTATACATGAGATCTCATTCATGCATGAATGGTTTGTTTTCTCTATATGACAATTACTTGTATGCCTAAGTGCTGAACCCAAAAAAGCAGAATCAGAAATGAAAAGGGGGTCTTCATAACAGAAACCACAGAAATTCAAAAGATATCAGAGATGTACTGATGTGGATGCGGGAGAAAGGGACTCTCACTGTTGGTGGGAATGTTTACTGGTACAGGCTTCTTGGAAAACAATATCAATATTGCTCCAAAAAACTAGAAATTCAGCTTCCATTTGAACCAGCAACACCACTGCTGGGAATATACCCTGGGAGGTCAAAAGCACACAGCTGAAACACCATCTGCACTTTTATGTTCATAGCACCACAATAGCGTGAATATGGGAAAAAAAACAGAGTGCCCGAGAACAGACAACTAGATAAGGAAACCATGGCATATCTACAAAATGGAATACTATGAAGCTGTTAGGAAAATTGCTATGAATTTGCCTATAAATGGATGGACATGAAGAGGATAATGCTGAGTGAAATTAGCCAGAGGGAAAACAACAAATATAGAACAACTGCATTTATTTGCAGGATTAAAGATAAGAGTATGATACAAATATCCAAGATCAGGCAAAATAAATAATGATATATAGATATAGATATAGAGATAGATGATATAGATATAGATATATCTAAATAGATATATCGAGAGACGTTGCAGGACCCCTAAGCCTCTGCATCTGCCCTGAATTGCCTCCCTGCAGGTCACGTCATAGATAGGGGTAGTTTAAATGTGGCAGTTTATCTAACCATGTATTCTGTACTGGCTGGTATAAATATTCTCTCATGCTACCACAATCATCATGGGACTAGCTAGATCTTACCAGCATATTTGCCTGGCCACGTTGGATCTCTAAGTAATTAGACCAGAGAGAAATGCTGTTTGCCTCCAAGCAAGCAAGCATGGCTCCCCCATAACTCAAAGACAACTAAAATACAAAACTACTGTAAAGTAGACAAGATTTTTGTGAAGGCTTGGAGAAATATTTTTAAAAAAATTTTTTTATACCACCGTGAGACATACAATTACAAAGGTGTTCACAATTGGTTCTGGGTAATACAGTATTCCAGCACCCATCCCTCCACCAATGCCCCATTTCCACCACCAATGTACCCCACCCCCTCTGCCTCAACAGCAGGTAGCCCTGTTTCCTCTCTCTCTCTCTGTCTCTCTCTCTCTGTCTCTGCATCTCTCTCCCTCTTGTTTTACACATTGTGCCTAGCCCTGCAGATATTTAGAGTTATCACTTAAGTCTCTTTGTGTATATTCAATGGTAAGTTTTAATCTGCCATTACCATTTCACACATTTAGTAAAACACTGGTATCTATTTATATCCTATTAATGAATGCAGTCATTCTATATCTGTCCTTTTCCTTCTGACTAATTTCACTCAGCATGATAGTCTTGGAGAAATATTTAACTGGCTTTTAGTATTAGTCTTTGGTATAGAGACATGCCATCTCAGAAACCCCCCTTCTTTACCCTATAAAGGCATTTCCAGGCAGATCTTGGGTCAAAACATTAGCATATAATAGGGCCTAGGTGAGATGCTGGGAGAAATTACCTAAGGGCATTTGACC